>JALIGW010000044.1:2376997-2659497 GCA_023053685.1 Diadophis punctatus similis | reverse complement strand
TGCTTGTCAAAGGTCAGGGGGAGTCAATTCTGCTCACCTGAGATCAGACACGAATGACCAGAGCCATATGTGAAGGTTTCAAACTAGCTGCTTTATTTTATATATTTATTTATAGGATCCTTGGTACTCTCTGAGCTTGGTCGTTTTCTTGTAGATGTTTCATGACCCGACTAGGGAACATAATCAGTGCTAGAAAGGAGTGGGGTTTGCAGGGAAGAGGAGGAGGAGGAGGACGATGATTGTGGGTCCTTGGGACTCTCTGAATTTGGTTGTTTTCTTGCAGATATTACATGACCCAACTAGGGAACAGCATTAGTGCTAGAAGGGAGTGGGGCTTATGGAGGAGGAGGAGGAAGAGGACATGTGTGAGTTCTTGGTGCTCTCTGAGCTTCATTGTTTTCTTGCAGATTTTTTCTTGCAGATGTGATTATGTTACCTAGTTGGATCATGAAACATCTGCAAGAAGACAACAAAGCTCAGAAAGCCCTAAGGACCAATAATCCTCCCCCTCCTCCCCTTCCCCCTCCTCCTCCTCTCCACAATCACCACTCCCTTGCAATACTGATGATGTTATTTAGTTGGGTCGTGAAATGTCTGCAAGAAAACCATCAAACTGAAAAAGCATCAAGGACCATCTTCCTCCTCCTCCTTCTCCTCCTCTCCATAATCGCCACTCTTGCAGCACTGATGTTGTTATTTAGTTGGGTCATGAAATGTCTGCAAAATACAAATAAACACTGGTATGTAACAGTAGGACGTAATGGGATGTAAATTCATAGAGAAATTAATGAAATAAAAAGTTATTTCTTTCGATTGTAGAAATACCGGCCACCATAGAAGAAAAATTGAAAGACCTCACCGTTCTTGAAGGAGAGGATGCTGTGTTTCGCTGTGTGGTTTCTCATGAGAAGGCCAAAAACCTGCAATGGGGTTTGGCAGGTGTGCCTCTGCAATCCAATGAAATGAACCAAATTGGCGTGGAAGGCAAAACTCATACCCTCATTCTTCGAAAAGTCACCATTGAAGACTCTGGCACTGTCAGTTTCCAAGTTGGTCAGAATTCAACACAGGCTCAGTTATTGGTGCAAGGTAAGTTAGTCAACTGTTCAGATGGACCTTGATCTTCCACAGGGACATCCATGGGAGGATGTAGGTCAAAAACATTAAGATGAGGTTGGCAACCACAAGAGAGGAAGAGGAGGAAAAGGAGGAGCAGGAAGAGAACAACTGTGGGGTCCTTGGTGCTCTCTAAGTTTTGTTCTTTTCTTGCATATGTTTTATGATCCAACTAGGTACCATCATCAGTTTTAGAAGGGAGTGGGGTTTGCTGTCTCTTTATATGCAAGTGGCTTGCTCTGTCAGTATTGGTGGGAATGTTCTTGGTGATTCCTTGATTAGACTATTGTTTACTGTTAGCTTGTTTGTCTGAGTTGGTAATTTCTTGATCGGGGTATTTTTTTACTTCTTGGCTGTTGGTCTAGTTAGTGTCAGTCTTGGTATTAATCTCTGCTCATCTGGGTGTTGATTTTGGCAAGGAGGTGTTCTGATCTTTTGCCTTTTTAATTATTGCTTTTGAATGGTGTGTAAACATTCTTCATTTCAATTTGCCTGTTGATGGCCCATTTGTCTGAGTGCCAGGCTTGCAGGAATGCTTTAGCGATATTGGACTTGGCTTGTTCTAGGATGCTGTCAATTTTCCAATTACTGTGTCCAGTTAAGGAGTTTTCATTGTGTCTTCTGATGTCTTCAGAAGTTGTGGGAGCTTCATCACTGGAAGCTTTCAAAAAGATATTGGACTGCCATCTGTCAGAAATGGTGTAGGGTTGGACTAGATGACCTACAAGATCCCTTCCAACTCTGTTAATTTATTAGTAATTACAGTCCTTATACTGTACATATAGTCTTTAACTTACAACCATAATTAGCCCAAAATTTCTGTTAAGTGAGACATTTGTTAAGTGAGATTTGCCCCATTTTATGACCTGTCTTGGCACAGTTGTTAAATGAATCAGGCTTCCCGATTGATTTTGCTTGTCAGAAGGTCGCAAAAGGTCGCATGACCCTGAGACACTGCAACCATCATAAATATGAGGCAGTTGCCAAGCATCTGAATTTTGATCATGTGACCTTAAGGGATGCTGCAATGGTCATAAGTGTGCAAAACGGTCATAAGTAACTTTTTTCAGAGCTGTTGTAACTTTGAACGGTCACTAAATGTACTATTGCAAGTCAAGGACTATCTGTACATTGGAGATGACCTTTTTGGTCTATATGCTCAACAGAAGTCTATTTTCCCTCTCTGCAGCTGCACCGATAACCTTCCTAAAAAAGCTGGAGAATGCAGAAGTAGCCGAAAACGGCATGGCAACCTTCCGCTGTGAGCTTTCCAAACTTGGGGTCCCAGTGGAGTGGAGAAAGGGATCATCCCTGATCCAGCCCAGCCAGAAGTGTGAAGTCAAGACTGAAGGCAATGCCTACATTTTGATCATCCATGATGTGGTCCCAGAAGACTCAGGAGAATATATCTGCAGTGCAGCTGACAAGAAAACCACCGCCAAGCTAAAAGTTAAAGGTGAGTGTAGCCATGGGAGAACTATTGAGATAAATAATAGAATTATAAGGCTGAAAGGGACCTTGGAGGTCTTCTAGTCTAGCCCTCTGCCCAAGGCAGGAGTCCTGATACCCTCCCGGACAAATAATTGTCCAATCTTGTCTTTGAAAACCTTCAGCAATGGAGCATTCACAACTTCTGGTGGCAAGCCATTCCACTGGTTAATTCTCCTCACTCCCACTTCATTCCCTTTCATCTCATCTCATCTGCCCCACTTTTTATTTATTTATTTATTTATTTATTTATTTTATTTGTCAAGCATATATAAGATTACAGAGAAAGTATAAACATGATTGTGAATACATGATATGGTTACGAATACATGGGGACATTAAGTAGGACAGCACTTATTCTAGATCCTGTTTCTCTCTCTTTATTCATCCATTTGACCTTCAGAGACCTTATTCTGGTTTACTGTTTTACCATTTTGTTTAATATTTCAGGGTTTAAGATAGCATATTGCTTGATGGTATCTTTTCAGCGAAACTGAATATCGAAACTATACAGGTAATCCTCGAATGGCAACCATTCATTTAGCGATCATTCGAAGTTACAATAAAGCTGGGGGGGAAAGCGACTTAGGACCATTTTTCACACTTATGACTGTCGCAGCACCCCCAGGGTCACGTGATCAAAATTCAGATGCTTGGCAACTGACGGTTGCACGTTCCCACTGTCCCAGGGTCGTGTAATCCATTGGTAGTTTCCGACAAGCAAAGTCAATGGCAGAAGCTTGATTCGCTTAACAACTGTGTGATTCACTTAACATCTGCAGTGTTTTGCTTTATAACCATGGTAAAAAGGTCATAAAATTGGCCCTGATTCACTTAACAACCACCTTGCTTATCAACGGAAATTCTAGCTCCAATTGTGGTCATCAGTTGAGGCCTATCAAGATGGTCATCAACACGAGGACTAGTTGTAAGTCACTTTTTTTCAGTGCTGTTGTAACTTCGAATATTCACAAAATGAGTGGTTGTAAGTTGAGGACTACCCATATAGGTGATCAAGAAAAAATAATGCCTTCGACTATTCTGCATTTGGGAAGAATTGGAGGAGCTCCATCACTGGAGGTTTTCAAGAAGAAATTGGACAGTCATTTGTCTGAAATGGTATACCGTGTTTCCCCAAAAATAATACCCTGTCTTATATTTTTTTGAACCCTGAAATAAGTGCTTGGCCTTATTGCCATGCACTCGAAATCCTGATTGGGCTTATTATCAGGGGATGTCTTATTTTGGGGGGAAACAGGGTAGGGTGTCCTGCTTGAGCATGATGTTGGACTAGATGACCTTCAAGGTACCTTCCCACTCTGTTATTTTATGATTCTATTCTCCAAAGCACCTGAGAGCAGGAAAAGAAGTAATGGATGGAAATTAATCAAGGAGAGAAGCAACTTAGAACTAAGGAGAAATTTCCTGACAGTGGGATCAGTTAATCAATGGAATGGCTTGCCTTCAGAAGTTGTGGCTGCTCCATTAATGGGGGTTTTAAAGAAGAGATTGGACAGTTATTTGTCTGAAATGATATAGGGTCTCCTGCTTGAGGAGTGGGTTGGATTAGAAGACCTCTAAGGTGCCTTCCCACTCTGTTATTCTGTATTCTGGTTGGTGGGCTTTCAGTCAACAAAGTCTCTTTTAGTGTCTACCTGCTCTTTCAGCTCTGCCGGTGCTCTTCAAGAGAGGTCTGCAGAACAAGGAGGTTGAAGTAGGAAACACTGTGTCATTGTGTTGTGAGTTGTCCAAGCCGATGTCACCTGTGGTGTGGAAAAAAGGAAACACGAAGCTTCAGTCGAGTGAGAAGTACGAGATCAGACAAGAAGGGAACTTTGCTGAGCTTCTCATTTATGATCTGGAAATTCAGGATGATGGTGACTATACTTGTGATTCAGGAGACCAACAGACCACTGCCATGGTAAAGGTCAAAGGTAGGAAAAGCTGGACGAGTTCCATTGACATCTGTCTTTGATAGAAGAGAGTATTTGTAGCTTGGTGATGAATCATGGGGTCCTTGGTGCTCTCTGAGTTTGATGGGGTTTTTTGCAGACATCCCATGACCAACTAGGTATCGTCATCAGTGATAGAAGGGAAGGGAGGGTTGCAAAATGGAAAGAGGAGGAGTGTGGGACCCTTGGTGGTCTCTGAGCTTGTTTGTTTTCTTGTAGACATTTCATGACCCAACAAGGTAACATCATCAGTGCTAGAAAGGAATGGGGTGTACTCTGTTTATATCACTGATGATGTTCCCTAGCTGGGTCATGAAATGACTGCAAGAAAACAACCAACCTCAGAGAGTACCAAGGATGTCACCCTCCTCCTCCTCCTCCTCCTTCTCTCTGTAACCCCCCTCCCTTCTAGCACTGATGATGTTACCTAATTGGATCATAAAATATCTGCAAGAAAATAACCCAGCTCACAGAGCACCTAGGGTCCCACACTTCTATCTTCTTCATACTTTTCCTCGGGAGGGGCCATATTTCTTTTAGTGAAATGAATTCCTCCTTTATGTGTAGCTGCATTTGCTTTTTTGGAATAATTTTTTCCAATGTATGAATTTGCTGGGGAATTATATAGGAAGTCCTCAGTTACAGCCACAATTGGTACCAAGATTTTCATTGCTAAGCTTGGCAGTTGTTAAGTGAGTCACGCCTATTCTATAACCTTTTTTGTCATAGCTGTTAAGTGAACCAATGAGACTGTTAAGTAAATCAAGTAGTCATTAAGTGAATCTGATTTTCTTGTTGGAAGCCAGCTAGGAAGATCATAAATAGTGATCATGTGACCTTGGGATCCTGCAACCATTGTAATTACTTGCCTGTTGCCAAGCACCCAAATTTGGTATGGATGTTGGAACAGTCATAAGTGCAAGAACCAGTCATTCATTACTCCTTTCAGTGCTGTTGTAACTTCGATTAACTTTGGTGCTAAGTAAATGGTTGTAAGTTGAGGACTATCTGTAGACTGCACACCAGTAATACAAGATGCAGAAACACTCTGCACAAATGGGGCTATCTGGTTGCTTCTGCTGTTTGCGATTGTGGTGACATGCCTGCCTTTTGGGCCCTGATCGGTGTAGACTTAAGGACCTCATGGCAGCATGACAGAACGCAATTGATGTTGCTAGTTTCTGGGCAAGATCTATTTAATTTGAACATGTTTTAATCCTGCATTTTATATTTTATTTTATATTCATTTAGTGATAGTTCAACGTTACATGTCATTGAAAAAAATGACTTGTGACCATTTTTCACACTTACAACTGTTGTAGCATTCCCATGGTCATGTGATCAAAATTCAGAGGCTTGGCAACTGACTCATACTTATGACGGTTGCAGTGTTCCATGGTCATGTGATCCCCTTTTGTGACTTTCTGACAAGCAATGGGGAAGCCACATGTTACTAACTTAAGAACTGCGGCGATTCATTTAACAACTGCGGCAAAAAAGTCATAAAATGGGACAAAAGACATATGTCTCACTTATCAACAAAACATTGGGACTGAGTTGAGGTCATAAGTCGAGGACCACCTATAGTATGCCTTATTTTGTGATGCTTCTGACATTAAAATAACCCCTAAACAATAGCTGTAGAGGTACAGTATTGTTTAATGTCTGCAAAGGGCATCAGAAATGACTTGTGTCATTTCTCCCCGATAGTGTTACCCGTCTTCTTTGAAGAAGGGTTGCAGAACATTGAGTCAGAAACCGGAGGGAAAGCTGTCCTGTGTGGTAAGATCTCAAATCCCAACACTCCCGTCGAGTGGCGGAAAGGATCCCTCATTCTGCAGCCCAGTGCCAAGTACGAGATGAAGCAGAAAGGCCCTACGGTTGAGCTGATCATCTATGACTTGGAACCGGAGGATTGTGGATCGTATACCTGCAGCACTGGAGACGAGCTGTCCACAGCCTCAGTATATGTACAAGGTGCGTTCCGAATTCTTATCTGTATTTTGTAAATGCTGCAACCAGTTGATTTGATGTCGTCAACCTTGTCAACAGAGGGATAGTATCAAGATCTCTGGAAGTGTTACGGCTGCTTTATACTGTATTGGTTACGCCACAGTTGGAATGCTGTGTCCTTTTGTGGTTGCCAAATTACAAAAAAGATTGAGACTAGAAAGAGTGCAGAGAAGAGCAATAAAATAATCATGAGATTCGGGGCTAAAGCATGTGATGAATGGTTGCAGGAACTGTCTAACGAACAGAAGGATTAGGGCTGGCATGATAATAGTCTTGCAATATTTGAGTGGCTGCAAGAAAGAAGAGGGGGTCAACCTATTCTCCAAAACACCTGAAGGCAGGACAAGAAGCAACAAATTGAAACTAATCAAAGAGAGATTCAGCTAAATTAGAAATTTCCTGACAGTGAGAACAATTAATCAGTGGAATGGCTTGTCTCCGGAAGTTGTGAGTGCTCCAACACTGGCGGTTTTTAAGAAGAGATTGGACAGCCATGTTTCCAAAATGGAATAGAGTCTCCTGCTCGAGCAGAGAGTTGGACTAAAAGACCTCTAAGGTCTTTCCCAACTCTGTTATTCTATGATTCTATTCCCCAAAGCACCTGAGGAGAGGATAAGAAGCAATGGGTAGAAGATTATCGAAGAGAGATCCAGGCTAGAAGTAAGGAGAAATTTCTTGTCAGTGATAACAATTAATCAGTGGACTTCAAGACAGGCTATTCCATTGCTACATAGATCAGGGAATTCTTCTTTATTTTCAAGTTGTTTCTTTTTAACGTTATTTGTATACATGAAAATGGAAGTCATGCATCTGTTTTGTGCCTTTTCCTGTTATTAAACTAGGTTTGGAGGCAAATCAATCTTTCTAACATAGTCACCGGGGAGTTCAGTGGATCTGAAAAAATGAATGATCCTAAACGAAATATCTCTTTGGCGTGAAAACCACCTTGTTTGTATAGATGATGACTAATATGTAGGATGCTTACTGCAGTTTGTTTCTGCAGTTCTGATGTGAGATTGCTTTTATAAAAGGATTAATGTGTGCAGCGTCAGGCCTGGTTAGTATTTGGAAGGGAGGTAAAGTACCAAGAAAAGAAGAAGGAAGAACATTCCATATTGTGGCTAAGAAAATTGCATCCATGGATGTGTGTATTTTATTTGTTCAGTGAATGACCAAATGGAAACTCTCATTATTTTATTGCAGTCCACTTTTGCTAAAAGCTTTTAAGGAGCTGATGAGATACCATGGAAAATAAGAAAGGTGACCTTCACAGAGATAGGCCAGATCTATTAGAAAAGCAGCAAGTCAAAAACAAGAACATGTTTACAAAAGACTCAGACTGACAACCTCTCTAATTCACATGAGTATAAGGGGGAACATGAAGCCGAGTCCGCAACCTTTCTGGGTTGGGGGCCCAGGGAGAAGGGGCAGGCGCCTTTACACATGCCTGTGCACGCGCAAATGGGGCTGTGAGTGCGTGTGCAACACAAACAGGGCCGTGAGCTCGCAGAGACGCTAGCGCCCACATGACACTCGTGGCGATGCTAGCACCCGCATGATGCTCGTGGCGATGCTCGCACCCACGTGAAGCTCATGGCAACACTATCACCCACAGTATGCTTGCGGTGGCATTAGCTGGCCAGCCGCTCACATGACCAAGAGGCCATGGCCTGGTAGTAGGCTGGTAGTAGGCCCTGACCCACAGGTTGGGGATCCCTGTAGTAAAACACAGCCAGATTTTTCAAGATACTGTTCTTATAAATCAATATGAATAAAAGTAATTTTAGTCTTCTTGTCAAGTTGATTTCTTGGTTGGGTCTATTAGTTAGCTGAGAGCTGTATCGTGCTGCTTTGTGAAAAATCAGAATAGAAATAAAAAAGATAATTTCTGGAATATGATGACAGGTAGTCCTCGACTTATGACCACAATTGATACCTTTGTTAAGCAGGGCTTAATGAGATGTTAAATGAGATGCATCTTATTTGCGATTTTTTTGCCATGATTGTTAAGTGAACCACACGGTCATTAAGTGAATCCATCTTTTCCCATTGATTTTGCTTGTCAGAAGCCAATCGGGAAGGTCACAAAGGGTAATCACTTGATGCTGGGACACTAGTTTACAAGCATCTGAATTTTAATCATGTGACTATGGGGAACCTGTAATGGTCATAAGTGCGAGGACCAGTCATTTTTTTCAGTGTTGTTACTTTGTTCGCAAAACGAATGGGTATAAGTCAAGGACTCCTGTACTTTTGTAGTTTCAGTGCAAGTTTGCAGAGTTTTAATCTTAGGTGCTAATTTTGCAACGTCTCTCCTGGCGAAATGATTCATGTTGTCAGATGAGTAGAAACACAAAGACGGTCCATTTTTACACCTCCCTTGCGTGCGTTCTCTTCCTCTGTTACACAGAAGAGGAAATACAGATAGTTTCTGGTTTAAAGAACACGGATATTTTTGCCGGGGAATCAGCTATTTTTACCTGCGAGCTCTCCCGATCCGGAACACAAAACGCACAGTGGTGGCTGGACGGCTCCCCTCTTCACAACAGCACTGCAAATGAAATCTCGGTGCAAGATGGGACCATTCACAAGCTGATCTTAAAAGACCTGGGTCTCAATGATTCAGGAACAGTGACCTTCCGAGAGGGTTCTTTGATATCCTCGGCTAAATTATTAATCAAAGGTATTTCAGGCTTTCCGTGTCAGGCGACCACCATGCTGCGCTTGTTCCTTGTGTCACTGGACCCCTAACCAATTCCTGCAAAACAGCTCCTGGAAGGAATGCATTAACCACTAGGCACCACTACTACTTAAGCACAATCCTGCACCTTACTCATTTTCCTTGGAAGATATTTATTTATTTCTTAAATTTCTATGCTGCCTGTCTCGCTAATCTAAAGTGACTCTGGAAGGCTTACAATGCCATATAATAGATTTAGGAGCATCTGATGATTTCCTGTGCTGGATCTGCTGAACTGTCATAAATACTGGCGGCATAAAAGTTTAATAAATAAAATAAATACGTATCTGGTTTTAGATGCTTTTGCAATCCTTTGTAGGGCAGCTGAAACAATTCCAACAAAATAGCTTTCAGTTCAATCTTATTTGGTGGTTATTGTCTGTGAGTGAGCCAGTCGCTTGATACAAGATGGACAGCATACAGATTTAATTAATAATAATTAATAATGTAATTAATAATAAACTATAGCTACAGGCCAAGGTGATGCAAATGGGAGATTTTCAGAGATGCTTAAATATCCATCTGAGCACAGTAACTACTACTGGTGTAATGTTGTCTGTAAATAGTCTCAGCTTACACAATTGTGACCAGAATTTCCATTGCTAAGAAAGGTGATTGTTGAGTGAATCCTGCCCGATTTTATGACTGATTTATTATGGTTGTTAAGTGAATCAATGCAGTAAAGTGAATCATGAGGTTGCTAAGCGAATCTGCTAAGCGAATCTTTCTCCACTGACCTTGCTTGTCAGAAGCTGGCTGGGAAGGTCGCAAATGGCAATCACGTGACCCCAGCATGCTGCAACCATCATAAATGCCAAGCACCTAAATTCTGACCACATGACTGCAATGCTGCAATGATTGTAAGTGAGAACCGGTCATGTCATTTTCTCAGTGCTGTTGTAACTTTGGATGGTGGCTAAACAAACAGTTTTAAGTTGAGGACTATGATATTAGGAAAAAGGACTTAACCTGACCAACTTTCTCAATAGTTCAGCTTCCAGAATTCTCTGCAATCTCCATGCTGGCTGAGGAATTCTGGGAGTTGCAGTCCATACCCCTGGAGGGTTTCTAAATTAGGCAAAACTGCTTTCAGCCATTCAGTCACCGATGATCTGCTGCCTCCTTAGCTAACCCACATGCTTCTATCATTTTCATCGCTGAGCCAAACAAGCATTAAGCCAACTTAGCAAACTAAAGAGTGCTTCTGATCCCTGCTTTCACACAACTCACTGAAGTCCTTCTTTAAAAGCAAAAAAGTCTCCATAAATGTTCCCCCAAGCCTGCACTAACACCTGACCTATCGGTTGACAGATCCGACCATTGAGGTGGTCAGCCCCATGCAGGACCTAACTCTGGAAGAAGACGGGACCGCGGAATTAATCTGCCAGTATTCTCGGCCAGTGCAGGCCATCTGGATGAAGGATGATCAACCTCTTTGGGGAGATGGCCAGCGAGTTGTGGTTGAGCAGGACTGGAACGTGGCCAAATTGAAAATCAAACCGGCTCTTCCTTGCGACACGGGGATTTACTCTTGTGAAGCTGGAGGCACCAAAGTGGTGGCCATGCTTGACGTTCAAGGTGAGGTCAACCACAATGGAAGAAGATGATCATGTGAACGCCGCCGCAGCTGACGCAAGGGCCAAATCAACTTCATTTTGGTGACTAATACCAGAATAACAGAGTTGGAAGGGACCTTGAAGGTCTTCTAGGCCAACCCCCTGCCCAAGCAGGAGTTCCTATACCATTTCAAGTTGTCCAATCTCTTCTTAAAAACCTCCAGTGTTGGAGCACCCACACCTTCTGGAGGCAAAGTGGTTCCACCGGTTAAGCAACTAGCTTTTGGAGATAAAAGAGCAAGGGGAGATTTGATCTTTACAAAGGCGTTGGCTAACACTTATAGCCGGTGTTGGGGAATAGGAAAACCTTGTAAGAACATAAGCATTCATGCAGAGTTGTTGAGGCTCTCTGAGCTTGGTTGTTTTCTTGCAGATGTTTCATGACCTAACTTGATTATATCATCAGTGCTAGAAGGGAGTTGAGTTTGCAGAGAGGAGGAGGAGGACTGTGGGGTCCTTAGGGCTCTTTGGGCTTTGTGGTTTTCTTGCACACATTTCACGACCGAACTAGGTGACATCATCAGTGCTAGAAGCTAGAACCTCACTCCCTTCTAACACTGATGATGTTACCTAGTTAGGTCGTGAAATGTCTTCAAGAAAACAATCAAGCTCTGAGAGCACTAAAGACCCCACAGTTCAAACCCGAGCTACAAATATTTTCTTTTATCGATAAGTATTCGTATTAAATTTTTAGGCTCTTACTTGTCGCAGAGAAATTCAGATGATCAATGAGAATTTTGAAGTGATGCATTTGGAAAATGCCTGCATTTTCCAAACACACTTTGTTTGATTTCTTCTATCTGCCATTAATTTTGGCAATATACCACTGCATAAAATAAATTCAGACAGAAGCAGAGAGCTGAGAAGTGTCCCCGGCTGAATTTGCATTGCAACCATGAAGAGTTTTCTTAGCACATGTCAACATCAGCAATTCAGTTGTCTTATACACAGTAGGAGAACAGGAATCCTGGCCTACCTTACAGGGCTGTTGTAAGGATAACTCAGCAATGCATTTGAGCAGCCTAAAACATTTTGTAATTGCTCTGTGTTACTGCAAGCTTAATGATCATCTGCTGTTACTTGTAGCTGAAGCTTTCGAAAGTCATATTTTATGAAATATGCTTTATTATTTGGCTTGCCTACTGTTCTGAGATTATTTAATCTTTTTAAAGATTTCATTGCTTGCATTATATTTTTTTAATGATTGGCTGCCAGTTTGCTTTGAATTCTGAGAAAACACAACTGCCCATTTTTAAATAAAGTCACTTTGAGTAATGCTTTGTGATAATAAAAAGAAAGACCAAATTATGTCTTTTATTATGGACATTAAAAAAGCATAATTGTACCGCATGCTTACAGTTTCTGCACCAGCCAAGATCAAGTAGAGATTAAGGAACCAGGTTAGAAACTGGGAGATTGTGAATTTTGGTCCTCCTTTAGGGGAGGAACTGGTGAACTTTAGGCCAGGAGATTGTGAATTCTAGTCCCGCCTTAGGCATGAAAGCTGGCTGGGTGACTTTGGCCCAATCACCAGGAGACAGTGAGTTCTAGTCCTGCCTGACTTCATGGGGTTGTTGTTGTGGGAAAATAGAAGGAGTATTACGATATGTTCACTGTTTTGAGTTGTTTATAAAAGAATAATGAAGGTGGGACATAAATAAATAAATTTTGTAGGCTTGAATTTCATTGGCATTGTTCACAGTTCCTTACAGAAATGTTTTCTATGGCATCTGAAAAGCATACAGGCTGTCCTTGACCTACGAAATGTATGTGGTTAAGCGAGATATTTGTTAAATGAGTTTTGCTCCATTTTACAACCTTTCTTTTCACAGTTGCTAAGAGAATCACTGCAGTTATTAAGCTAGTAACATAGATATTAAATGAATCAGATTTCCCTACTGACTTTGCTTGTCAGAAGATCGCAAAAGGGGAACCCCAGGATACTGCGACCGTCATAAATATGAGTCAGTTGCCAGGTGTCTGAATTTTTATCATGAGACCATGGGGATGGCTGCAATGGTTGTAAATGTGAAAAGCAGTCATAAGTCATTTTTTTCAGTGCCATTGTAACTTCGAACAGTCACTAAATGAATGGTTGTAAGTCAAGGACTACCTGTAATTAAAGAGGAAATCACCATGGATACCAAAGTAACATGTGCAGCCTGTTATCACTTCCTTGTGTCCCAGGCAAGATACCTGCAGAGTTCACCTTTATTTTAATTTATTGTCACATACAATTTTGGGAGGTTTTTGGCATGATTCGAACCCTTCTCTTGCCCTTGTTGAAATCCAGCCGAGCCAAAACTTAGTGTGGAATTAATGCTTCCTTACAATATTACGATCCTAAAAACTTCAGACAGAGGATGTAACCATGCAATTAAATTTCCACTTTAAAAAAAGATTGTATCATGTTTTATTCCCTCTGAAGAATCTCCTAAGTCACAACTTATTCCTATAAAACCCCTTTCTCCTTTCCAAAACTCAACCTATATCAAAATGAAAGTTGAATTTCAGCTAAAGATGGCGGTCATTCATTTTTTTAATATTAAGCATTGCAAACAACCAAGTTTGCAATCCGTCTAAGGTCTTATTATTGTTATATTTTATATATTGTATCAATATAATATCCAGTTATATTATACATATAATATATAACACACACACACACACACACACACACACACACACACACACACACACACACACACACACAGATATAATACATATATAATACTTATTATTTCCAGCTAATTTAAATGCTATATAGATCGTCCTCAACCTACAACTACAATTGAGCCCAACATTTCTGTTGCTAAGTAAGGCTGCTTTTAAATGAGTCATGCCTCATTTTATGACCATGGTTGTTAAGTGAATCACTACAGTTGTTATGTAAATCACACTACCGTTAAGTGAATCTGGTTTCTTCCATTGACTCTGCTAATCGGTAGCTGTCTGAGAAAGTCACAAAAGGTGATCACATGAACCCAGGACGCTGCAACCGTCATATCTGTGAGTCAGACGCCAATCACCTGAATTTTGATCACGTGACCGTGGGAATGCTGCAACGGTCGTAAGTGTGAGAACCAGATCTAAGTCAATTTTTCGGTGCTGTTGTAACTTCAGATGGTCACTAAACAAACAGTTGCAAGGCGAGGACTCCCCGTATGATGAGAAAGTCAGGGATTGAGCCCTTTTATTATTAATTCCATTATTATTTTTTTGTCCTAACAGCCAAGAACACAGTCATCCAGGGCCTCGAGAATGTGGATGCGATGGAAGGAGGGGAAGCCCTCTTTGAGTGTTATCTTTCCAAACCAGAAATCTACAATTATAACTGGCTGATCGATGATGTTCCAGCAAAAACATCTGAAAACGTGGAACTGGTTTATTTTGAAAACGGCCTTCGCCATCTTCTGCTTCTGAAGAACCTCAAAGTCCAAGACAGCTGCAGGGTGACCTTTCAAGCGAGCGATGTGGTCACGTCTGCTTTCTTGACCGTAAAAGGTGACAATCAAATATCTTGCTGCATGAGACAATCAGATAAGATAGTCCTCAACTTACAGCCACAACTGGGCCCAACATTTCTGTTGCTAAGCGAGATAGTTGTTCTACCACCTTTCTTGCCACAGTTGTTAAGGGAATCACTGCGGTTGTTAAATTAATAACACTGTTGTTAAGTGAATCAGGATTCCCCGGTTGAGTTTGCTTGTCAGAAGGTCTCAAAAGAGGATCATGTGACTCAGGGCCACTGCAACCGTCATAAATATGAATAAGTCACCAAGCATTCTGACCATGTGACCATGGGGATGTTGCAATGGTTGTTAAGTGTGAAAAATGGTCATAATTCCCTTTTTCCAATGCCGTTGTAATTTCAAGCGGTCATTAAACAAACTGTTGTAAGTGGAGGACTACGTTTCTATATTTATTTATTTATTTATTTATTTATTTAATCAATCTTATAGGCCGCCCAACTGCCAGGCAACCTATAGCTACCATCTCAGTCAATAACTGTGGATAGCTTACGATTTTTTTAAAAAAATCACAATTAAAATACTAAAAACATTCTAAGATAATAAAAAATAGTACCACTAACCACATTAAACATACATAGCAGCCGAGATACTTGACCAGTTAGCAATACAGCCAGGAAATAGGATCCATTTTCATGTACAGGTAGTCTTCAACTTACGACCATAATTGAGCCCAAAATTTATGTTGCTAAGTGAGACATATGTTAATTGAGTTTTACGCCATATGACGGCTGTCATAAATATGAGTTAGTTGCCAAGCATCTGAATTTGATCATGTGATCATGAGGATGCTACAATGGTCATAAGTTTGTAAAATGATCATAAGTCCCTTTTCAGCACTGTTGTAAATTTGTATGGTCACTAAAAACTAGAACTTCACGTGATCTTGATTGCAGGTCGAGAACTACTTGTATTTCTGGTTTTTTAAAAAAAAAATCCCCAAAATTTCCCAACCTCTCAATTTCTTCCTTGTTTTGAAAGGATTGATTTTGTCATTTCTGATCGTTTCAGGATGGAGACTGGAATTCTTGCAGCCACTGACAGATGTCACTGTCTGTGCCGGGGAACAAGCTGTCTTCAGCTGCATGTTAAGTGAAGCAGTACCCATCCATGAGATTGCCTGGTATCTTAATGACATAGACATCCAACCGGACGAAAATTGGAGAACTGAAGTTGAAGAAAATACTTACAAACTCATCCTAAAGAAAGCTCAGCTTCTCCACTCTGGGGAGATAACCTTCGCTGCCAGAGATGCTATTGTGTCTGCAAAATTGACCATCATAGGTAAGTTGGAACAGGTAACTGTTTTCTTGCAACTTACGTACAGGATAGGACTGATGCAAAGTAATCACACTGAACACTGGACCCTATCTATCAAAATTAAATTCAAGGTAGATAAAAGCAAGGTTCTACAATTAGGTAAGAAAAACCAACTGTACAGGTATAGACTAGGTGAAACTTGGCTTAATGCCAGTAACTACGAGAGGGATCTTAGAGTCCTAGTGGACAATCACTTAAACATGAGCCAACAGTGTACTTCAGCAGCCAAAAAAGCCAATGAAATCCAAGGTTGCATTAATAGAGGGATAGAATCAAGATCACGTGAAGTTCTAGTACCCCTTTACAAAGCCTTAGTAAGACCACACTTGGAATATTCCAAATGGTTTTGGTCATCATGATACAAAAAAGATGTTGAGACTCTGGAAAGAGTGCAAAGAAGAAAAACAAAGAGGATTAGCGGACTGGAAGCTAAAACATACAAAGAACGGTTGCTGGAATTGGGTCTGTCTAGTTTAATGAAAAGAAGAGCTCGGAGAACATGATAGCAGTCTTCCAATATTTGAAGGGCTGCCATAGAGAAGAGGAGTCAACCTGTTTGTCAAAGCATGAGTAGGCAAGACAAGAAGCAATGGATGGAAACTAATCAAGGAGAGAAGCAATCTAGAACTAAGGAGAAATTTCCTAACGGTGAGAGCAATTAACAAATCAGAAGTCAGAAGTTGTCGCTTCAGAACTTGTGGATGCTCCATCACTGAAGGCTTTCAAAAAGCGACTGGACAACCATTTGTCTAAAATGATATAGGGTCTCTTACTCGAGCAGGGAGTTGGACTAGAAAACCTCCAAAGTCCCTTTCGACTCTATTATTCTACGTACTTTGTTCTATATATCCTAAGTCTTTAATTGAGGATGGATGCAAAATGATCCCTTCTGGAGGAAGAAATGGACACAGAAGAAGGTTGCATGAAAAGCAAAGTTGTTCACCACAACAAAGAATGAACAGTTAGTGAATATTGGGCTGTATCCAATCAGAGTCAGTGGTCAGAAAAGTAAGGTCCTGCACGTAGGCAGGAAAAACCAAATGCACAGGTACAGAATAGGTGATATCTGGCTCGTCAATAGCAACTGTGAGAGTGTCTGGGAGTCCTAGTGGATCACCACTTACCGTATTTTTTGGAGTATAAGACGCACCTTTTTTCTCCCTAAAAGTGGCTGAAAATTTGGGTGCATCTTATACTTCGAATGTAGCTTTTTTTCCAGCCCTAACTAGGTGCTAACAGATCTTCCCAGCTCTTACCTTGCAGGCTTTTTCATTGTTACTCTCTCCAAAGAATGTTTTTCCAGCCCTAAGTCTTTGCAGAATTTTTTTTCATTGCTCTACTTGCTCCGAATAAGTTTTTTTCTAGCCCTAACCAGGTGCTAACGATCTTCCCAGCTCTTACTGGCTTGCAGGCTCTTTCATTGTTACTCTCTCAGAAGAAGGTTTTTTTAAATCCTAGCCAGGGGATAAAATATTGTGCTGAAGCTGCTCCGAATAAGTTTTTTTTAGCCCTAACCAGGTGCTAACGATCTTCCCAGCTCTTACTGGCTTGCAGGTTCTTTCATTGTTACTCTCTCAGAAGAATGTTTTTCCAGCCCTAAGTCTTTGCAGGGTTTTTTCATTGCTCTACTTGCTCTGAATACGTTTTTTTCTAGCCCTAACTAGGTGCTAACTATCTTCCCAGCTCTTACTGGCTTGCAGGTTCTTTCATTGTTATTCTCTCAGAAGAAGGTTTTTTTAAGTCCTAACCAGGGGATAAAATAATGTGCTGAAGCTGACCAGACTAAGGATGCTAGCCAGATGAATACCTGGTAGGCAGATTGTTTCCCCCTATTTTCCTCCCCAAAAACTAAGGTGTGTCTTATACTCCGAAAAATACGGTATGTATGAGACAGCAGTGTGCTGTAGCAGCCGAAAAGGCTAATGCAGTCATAGGCTACATCAACAAAGGGATAGCATCAAGATCAGAAGAAGTGATAGTATTGCTTTATACTGCACTGGTGAGGCCACACTTGGAATACAGGTAGTCCTCGACTTTCAACAGTTCATTTAATGACCGTTCAGAGTTACAACGGCTCTGAAAAAATGACATGACCGTTTTTCACATTTACTACTGTTGCAGCATCCCCTTGGTCACATGAACAAAATTCGGATGCTTGGCAACTGACTTATATTTGTGACAGTTGCAGTGTCCTGGGATTCCCCTTTTGCGATCTTCTTATGAACAAAGTCAGTGGGGAAGCCAAATTCGCTTAGCAACTGTGTTACTAACATTAACAAGAAAGGTTGTAAAATGAGGTAAACTCGCTTAACAAACATCTCACTTAGCAACAGAAATTTTGGGCTTAATTGTGGTTGTAAGTCAAGGACTACCTGTACTACATCCAATTCTGGTCACCATGATGCAAAAAAGATGTTAAGAAGCAGAAAAAAGCAACAAAGATGATTAGGGGGCTGGAGACTAAGCCGTATAATGAACGATTGAAGGAGCTATGTATGTCTAGTCTAAAGAAAAGAAGGACTAGGGATTACCTGATAGCAGTGTTCCAATATTTGAGGAGTTGCCAGAAAGAAGAGGGGCTCCACCTATTCACCAAAGCACCTGAAGGTAGGAATGTCATGTAAGCTTTACTTGCATCCCAAACCATCTCCATAGAAATGCCCTTCTCCATATTATTAACAAAAAAAATTTTCATTAATTTTTTACACTCCTTTACATTATCTTCATATCTAAACAAACTGTCATTTGTTTCTCAGCAGCTTTCGATACCATCGACCATGGTATCCTTCTGCATCGTCTCGGCGAGTTGGGAGTGGGAGGCACCGTTTTGCGGTGGTTCTCCTCTTATCTCGCCGATAGGATGCAGTCGGTGTTAACAGGAGGGCAGAGATCGTTCCTTAGGCCCCTGTCATGCGGGGTGCCTCAGGGTTCACTCCTCTCGCCCATCCTGTTTAACATTTACATGAAACTGCTGGGGGAGATCATCCATAGACACGGGGTGAGTTTTCATCAGTACGCTGACGACACCCAGCTGTACATCACCACCCCGTCTCAATTCAGTGAGGCAGCTGATGTAATGTGCCGATGCCTGGACGACGTTAGGACCTGGATGGGGAGGAACAGACTCAGACTCAATCCCGACAAGACTGAGTGGCTTTGGATATTGCCTCCTAAGGATTATGACAACTATCCCTCCTTGGTTCTCGAGGGAGCGAAACTGACTCCCTCGGATCAGGTCCGCAACTTGGGGGTCCTCCTAGATCCACAGCTAAAATTGGATCACCATCTTACTGCTGTGGCTAGGGGAGCCTTTGCACAGGTTCGCCTGGTGCACCACTTGCGGCCATACTTGGAGAAGGAGGCTCTACTCACAGTCACTCATGCTCTTGTCACCTCCCGACTGGACTACTGCAATGTGCTCTACATGGGGCTGCCCTTGAAGAGTATTCTGAGACTTCAGTTGGTGCAAAATGCGGCTCCGCGTGCTGTGGTGGGTGTGCCAAGGTACACCCACGTTACACCTATACTCCGCCAGCTGCATTGGTTGCCCATCGGTCTCCGGGTACAATTCAAGGTGTTGATCATCATCTTTAAAGCCCTGCATGGCTTAGGACCAGGCTACCTCCGGGACCGCATTCTGCCTCATACTTCCCTTCGACCGGTTAGGGCCCACAGAGTGGGCCTCCTCCAGGTCCCGTCAGCTAAACAATGCCGGCTGGCGGGCCCTAGGGGGAGGGCCTTCTCTGTGGGGGGCCCCTGCTCTCTGGAACCAACTACCCCCAGAGACCCGAACCATCCCCACCCTGCTGGCCGTTAAGACATGGCTCTTCCTGCAGGCGGGGGGTGAGACTAGTTCCACCTGAGCTCTCCCCCAGTATGGCTGATGGTGAACATTTTTAATCTTTTTGTAATTTTTAATTGTTGTTTTTAACTGTTGTTTATTATTAGTGTTCTTGTACAATTTGCTGTACGCCGCCCTGAGTCCCTCGGGAGTAGGGCGGCATAGAAGAACCAAAAACAAACAAACAAACAAACAAACAAACAAACAAACAAACAAACAAACAAATAAATTTAACCTCCATGACCTTCTAGGTCCATTTCCATACCCCAATTCCAACCAAACCGGGCTATGATCTGTCAATGTTCTTGAACATATCTTCGTCTTCTTTACCCTAGAAAGAAGGTTGTTAGTGAATTTTGATCACATGACTGTGGGGATACTGCAGTGGTCAAATGTGTGAAAAAACAGTCATATGTCACTTTTTTCAGTGCTGTTGTAACTTTGAATGGTCACTAAGCAAATGGTTGAGGACTACCTGTAAATTGGTTTTTGTGTGTTGAATTTTAGAACCTGTTGAAGTCACTCAGCCTTTGGTTGACCAGTGTTCCACGCAAGGAGAGAAGGCCAAGTTGCAGTGTGAATTGTCCAGCGAGACTCAAGAGGTGATTTGGGTCAAAGGAAAAGAACTGATCCAACCTGGAGGACGATATGAAATCATCTCCAAAGGCAAAAAACAGACACTCATCATACACGATTTTAAATCTGAAGATCAAGGATCTTACACTTGCATGGCCTCACCAGAAATCAAAACTTCTGCCAATCTTTCGATTGATGGTAAGTTAGAATTCATACAGGTAATTCTCGACTTATGACCATGAGTCATATAATTGTATCGGGGTCATTAACTAGCAGAGACAAGCACAACTAGGACTTGAACTTGTGTTGCTAAGCAAGAAGGTTATTAAGTGAGTCCCGTCTGATTTTAGGATCTTTTTTTGCCAGGGTTGTTAAGCAAATCACTGCAGTTGTTAAGTGAATTACAATGTCATTCTGGTTTTCCCCATCGACTTTGCTTGTCCGAAACTAGCTGTGAAGGTCACAAATGGAGATCACGTATTCCCACGATGCTGTCACATATACAAACAGTCACATATACAAGCTGGTTGCTCAGAGCCAGAATATTGAGTTCCTGACTATGGGGACTAAGCCATCTGGGAAAGCAAAGGCAAATCACCAAAGCCATTAAAAAGCGAAAGAATATTTTGGACATGTGATGCGACACCCAGAAAAATACGGCATGCTTCACTTAATCCTCCAGGGAAAGATTGAAGGCAAACGAGGTCCAGGCAGAAGAAGAAGATACTCAATGGCTTCAAAACCTAAGGGACTGGTTTGGACAAAACTCAGCAGCACTTTTTCCTGTGGCTATTGACAAAAATAGGATCGCCAACATGATCGCCAATGTCCTATGGCGGTTATGGCACAAGAAGGAGAAGACTATGTGGATGCTGCAATGGTTGTAAGTGTGAGAATCGGTTGTAAGTCACTTTTTTTCAGTGCTGTTGTAACTTTGAATGGTCATTACATGAATGGTTGTAGTCATTGGAGTCAATGACTACCTTTACTGAAAAAAGTGACTTATGACTGGTTCTCACACTTACGACCGTCACAGCATCCCCATGTTTATGTGATCAAAATTCGGGCACTTGAAAATCAGTATGTTTTTACAAGTCGCATCATCCTGGGATCACCTTCCCAGCCAGCTTCTGATAAGCAAAGTCAATGGGGGAAGCCAGATTCACTTAACAACCATGTGATTCACTTAACAGCTCCAGTGATTCTGAGAGAAGAAAAAGCATTGCAAAAACGGTTGTAAAATGAGGTGTGACTCACTTAACTGCCTTGCTTAGCAATGGAAATATGGCTCAGTTATGATCGTAAATCAAGAACTACTTGTACTATATTAATCCAGATTGATTATTGATTAATTGATTCTAAAATCTGTTGAATGGGGATTTGCAAAATTTAGATTATCCTGTAGATCTTCCTCTTCTTTTAAGTCTAGAAGTTGCCATATCTTGACTTCCTAATGATAATCTCACCATTTCATTTCTTAGTTTCTCCAGTGTCGATGTTGAAAGAAGTTGTTGAGGAAGCACCAATCGCTAAAGAGCCAACGAAGGTAGCGGATGAAGAGGTTCAACCCAGCTTGCCACCCGAAGCTGCTCAGGAAGGGGACCTCCACCTTCTGTGGGAAGCTCTGGCCAAGAAGCGGAGGATGAGTCGCGAGCCGACCTTGGATTCAATCAGTGAACTGCCCGAAGAAGATGACAAGCTTCAGAAGAGGAAGAAGGAGGAAGTGGAGATAACCCAGTACTACTCTGAGGAATACTCTACTTGCGACGAATCTGCAAAAGTTGGAGAAGCAGATTTCTCCATCACAAGTTCAGATGATGAATCCAGAGCTGGGACACCTTCCTTAATCACCTACCTTAAGAAGGCTGGATCAACTGCAGTGAGCGTCAGTCGCAAAGTCGTAGAGAAAGTACCTCAAGATCAGCAGAAGGTCAGTGAGGAACCATCTCCTCCTGCAGAGTCAACTGAAATGGAGATCACCGAAGATGACTTGGAGGACCCTTCTATGTCTCAAGCTGCTGTCAAAATCCAAGCTGCCTTCAAAGGTTACAAAGTGAGAAAGGAAATCAAACAGCAGGAACGTCCGGTCTTTGCTGAGGCCTTCAAGGACTTTGTCGGCAAGATAGGAGACACCCTTCATCTGGAGTGCATGGCCCACAGCAAAACGGACATGACGGTCAGTTGGCTGAAAGACGGGAATGAAATTAAGGATGGGCGGCATTATCACATAGACAGTTACAATGACGGGACTTGTTCCTTGATTATCGCCGGTGTGGAAATGAACGACAAGGGCAAGTACACCTGTGAAGCCTCCAATAAATTCGGCAAGGTCTCCCACAGTGCCAAGGTGACCATCCAACCTCAAGCACCTTCTCGCAAACCGAAACTCACCAAGAAGCTTCCCGACAGCGAATCAGAGAGCTCGTCTGGCAGTGAATTGGACGACGCTTTCCGTAAAGCCGGACGGAGGCTTCACAAGCTGTTCAAATCCAAAATCTCCGCCGAGATCTCTGACGTCGACGAGGAACTATTTGTCAGCGCGGACGAGGGAGAGATTGAGGCAGTGGATCGTCAGACCTACCGGGAAGACGAACACTACATCTACATCAAGTTTGAAGTTCTCATGGAGGCCAAAACAGCTGCAGGCCGATTTCGGGAGATGTTTGCTGCTATGGGTATTCCTGTTGAGATTGACATTTTGGACCAGGGTCCTAAAAAGATAGAGTTGCGTATTGGGAAAGCCACTTCACCTCCTGCAGGACAGTTGCGGACTTTGATTCAACGGCCACCACCTACTTTGCTGACCTCTGATACTGGTAAGTACACAAGGTTTTGTAGGAGCAGTGGCAGGACCTGGGGGCAGTGTCAAAAGAGTCATCAGCCTAGAATCTGTATGTAATCACAAGTGAACTAAGTCCAATCTCCCTTGAATTCTATTGACCCTTATCTAACTCCTAGCAGGTACTAACTCTTAGTTGAGAAGATTCCTGCACATAGGCACGTGTACCGATAAATCAGTTTAAGGTGAAGTGTTAGTACCGCTTTACACTGCACTGATGAGACCGTATTTGGAATACTGTGTCCAATTCTGGTCACCATGGTACAAAAAAGGTGACGAGACCATAGAAAGAGTGCAGAGAAGAGCAACAAAGATAAGAGGTCTAGAGGCTAATATGATGAATAATTGAGGGAACTAGGTATGTTAAGTACTGTATATTGAAGAGAAGGACTAAGAGTAATAGCAATCTTTCAATACTTGAGGGAATATTACAAATAAGAGAGGGGTCAACCTATTTTCCAAAGCCCCTGAAGGCAGGACATTAGAAGTAACGGATGGATGGAAACTTATTAAGGAGAGAACCAACCTAAATTATGGAGAAACTTCCTAGCAATGAGAGCAATCCATCAGCGGAATTGCTTGCCTCCAGAAGTTGTGGGTGCTCCATCACCGGAGGTTTTCAAGAAGAGACTGGACAGCCATTTGTCTGAAGTGGTAGAGGGACACCTTCTTGAGGGCTGGACCAAAAGTTAAAGGAGAAGAAACAGGTGAAGGAGCAGTAGATAGACAAGAAGGAGAAGGAAGAAAATGAGGAGGAGGAAGAGGAGAAGGAACTGTGGGATCCTTGGTGCTCTCTGAGCTTGGTTGTTTTCTTGTAGACATTTCATGACCCAGCTAAAGAACATAATTAGTGCTAGAAGGGTTTGCAGAGAGAAGGAGAAGACAGACATATAGTTTTGCTCTCATTGTTCTTTATTCATTCTAGCTCCGGTCTTCATCACTGAGCTTCAAAATCAAGAAGTGCAGGATGGTTACCCGGTCAGTTTCGATTGTGTGGTGATTGGCAAGCCGATGCCGACTGTCCGGTGGTTTAAAGATGGCCGTGTTCTTGAAGAGGATGACCATTACATGATCAATGAGGACCAGGAAGGATGTCATCAGCTGATCATCACGGCGGTGGTCCCTCTTGACATGGGGGTCTACCGCTGTGTGGCTGAAAACAGCATGGGGGTGTCTTCAACAAAAGCCGAGTTACAAGTGGACCGTGAGTCTAAAGCTGGGATGCGGGAAACTGTTGTTCAAAAGCTGAGCATAACTGAGCACAATCCTTCCTTCCTTCCTTCCTTCCTTCCTTCCTTCCTTCCTTCCTTCCTTCCTTCCTTCCTTCCTTCCTTCCTTCCTCTCTCTCACTCTTTCTTTCTTTTTCTTTTTTCCTTCCTTCCTTCCTTCCTTCCTTCCTTCCTTCCTTCCACCCACCCTCCCTCCCTCCCTCCCTCCTGTAAAAATCACTGATCAGAACTTCCTTGATTCTTGCACAATTGTCCACCTTCTCTTATGTTGTTTTTGAGAAGTATTTATTTATTTATTTATTTATTTATTTATTTATTTATTTATTTATTTATTTATTTATTTATTTATTTATTTATTTATTTTGTCAACACGTGTACAAGATAACAGGTATTATATAAAACATAAACAAAAGTAAAATTTGTATAGGTAAATTTAGACAATAGGACAGAAGGACAGGGATGGTAGGCACAATGGTGCGCTTATGCACGCCCCCTTACAGACCTCTTAGGAATGGGGAGAGGTCTACTGTAGACAGTCTAAGGTTAAAGTTTTTGGGGTTTGAAGGAAGAAACCACAGAGTCAGGTAGTGCATTCCAGGCATTGATTACTCTGTTGCTGAAGTCGTATTTTCTGCAGTCGAGTTTCGAGCGCTTTACTCTATTATTATTGCTCTAAAGCAATGTTTCTCAACTTAACCATGGAATTCTGAGAGTTGAGGTCCAGTGATCATAAAGTGGCTGAAATTGAGAAACGTTGTCCCTAAAATCCTCTTTTTACCATTCATTAGTAACCAGCACAGACTATGATACAGCCGGAGATGCAACGGAGACATCCTCGTACTACAGCGCCAAAGGTTACTTGTCCAGGTAAAAGCAATATTATTTATTTATTAAATTTATTTGCCACCCATCTCATATCAAAATGACTCTGGCTGGAAATCTATTGTCAAATATTATTTTGGGACGTATGTTTATTGCCCTGATTAGTTTGCTTCCACGATTGTTGAGACAGCTCCCTTGTTGTGACACATTTTTCTTGCAATAAATGGATCTTGCACCTCAGAAATTTTCTGATTAGCCCATTTGATGTCCTGAATGTTGCAGGTTAAAGAATCAACAACTCTTTGCTGATCAGGAATAAGTTAGATTTCTGCAATGTTAAAAGTGTGACTGGTTTCAAAATGTTTCAAGTTGGATGTATTGTTGAAACGACACACATTTATTAAAATAATCCAGGATGGTGAATATCACCCTCTTCCATGTGGTTGCAGAATTCTGATTTTGTTGTTAGCTTTTTTAAAGAGCAGGTTTGGCCTACTGGTTAAGGCATCAGCTAAAAACCAGGAGACTGGGAGTTCTAGTCCCGCTTTAGTTATGAAAACTTTCTGGGTGACTATGGGCCAATCACCAGGAGACAATGAGTTCTAGTTCCACCTTAGACATGAAAGCCAGTTGGGTGATTTTTAGCGGTTGCTAAAAACCTATGCACAGGAATCTTCTCAACTCATGTTAGCGCCTGCTAGGAGTTAGATAAGGGTCAATGGCACTTATTGGATTTAGAGGTTGGATTTACCATATTTTTCAGAGTATAAGACGCACCTTTCCCCCCAAAAAAGAGGGTGAAAATCTGGATATGTCTTATACTCTGAATGTAGCCTCGCTCAGCCTCTGAAATGGAGGTTTCAGAGGCAGGAAAAAAAAAGCAAGGCATAGAGCTCACAACCAATGAACCTGTTGCTAAAATTCACCTCTGGGAACAGCTGATTAGGGGTATTCCGAGAGGCTGATCCACCCACCAATCAGCTTTTTTCTTATTTTCCTCCCCAAAAACTAAGGTGCATCTTATACTCCGGTGCATCTTATAGTCTGAAAAATACGGTAGTTCATTTGTGACTACATAGGAATTCTAGGCTGATTGCCCTTTTGACCCTCTCCCTAGATTCTACCTCCTACAATTTGCTGGAAATGCTGCATGGAGCTAGGAATAGGACTAGATGAGCTCTAGATTTCCAAGTATTTGAATCTATATTGGTAGTCCTCAATTTACAATCAGCATTGAAAAAAGCAACACGACCATTTTTCAGACTTATGACCATTGCAGCATCCCCATGGTCATGTGATTTACATTTGGATGCTTAACAACTGATTCACATTTATGACAGTTGCAATGTCCTGGGATCACATGATCCTCTTTTGCGACCTTCTGACGAGCAAAGACAATGGGGAAGCCAGATTTATATAGCAAATATATAAGTTAACAACCAAAATTATTTGCTTAGCAAGTGTGGCAAAGAAAGATCGTCTAATGGGGCAAAATTGACTTAACAACTATCTCATTTAGCAACAGAAATTTAGGGCTCAGTTGTGGTCATAAATATTACTGTATTGACTTCCGAATCAGAACAGGGAGAACACATCCCTTTCCTGCATGCCTCCTGTTTAAGCAGGCGGTTAGACTAGAGGACCTCCAAGGTCCCTTCCAAGCCTATTATTCTAAATTCTAATTATATTTGGAAGTGGGCTTTGCATGTCAATCATTTGTGTTGCCCTCCCTCTCTTTCCCACCATCTCTTGAACCAGCCGGGAACAAGAAGGAGTGGAGTCAACAACAGAAGAGGAACAGTTGCCTCAAATCATGGATGAACTTCACGATATTCACGTGGCGCCTGGAGCCCCTGTTGCCAAATTCCATTTAAAAGTGAAAGGTACCGGGGTAGTTCCCATTCACACAATCACTTCTTGCATGCTGGTCTTTGTTTTTGGAGCTGTTCAGGCAGTGGATGAGCCTGACATTGTGGGTTGAAAATTGTTTAATTTGATTTCGATTTCATCTCACACCACCTCAGGTTCTGGGTTCAGTTCCAGCCATTGTGTGCTCAGAAGGATTCTGAGGCATTGCAACATTAAGCAGATTTTTAAAAAAATTCATTATCTTGAATATTCATTATTGTGATGCAAGTTCTACCCCTTTTGTATGCAACTGACATTACGATGCATATACAAAAGCAGTGGAGCTTGCATTGCAATAGAAGAATCAATTTGGTGTAGTGGTGAAGGCACCAGGCTAGAAATGGGAGACCATGAGTTCTAGTCCTACCTTTGGCAGGAAAGCCTTCACCAGTGACTGGTAAATTTTGACTCAATAAATCTCCCCTGCATGGATTGCCCCTGTGACTATGTAGGACAGATGGGGAGGAAGCTAACCATCAGATTGCAAGAATAGAAATGAGCCATCATTGGTAGCCTCTCATTGCAATGAAGAAAGACTTCATTTCTGAAGCTACTAAGGTTATTGGATGAGCAGGGACAAAAACAGCCAGGGAAGTAAGTGATTGAAGCTGTGAAATGGACCCCTTGTCAGTCAACAGGCATGCTGATTTACCACCAGCTTACTAAGTATTTAGGAGGCGAGGACTTGGCAGCACAAGGAAACAATAGCTAACAATTTAATAGACAGCCATTAACACCCCAATCAACAACTAAAAAGCCACACATAACAAGCACTATATAAATGCAGAATAGCCCAAAACACCCTCTGCTAGCGAAAAATTTCCTGAGGATGGGCTCCAGCACGAGTCCAAAAGCTCGGAAGACAAAACCTCTTGTCCCGCTGACCGACCCAGATTGGATCCTGCAACATTATCCTGGGACATCTATATTTGCCTCAATTTACAAGAAATCTCTGATTCTCAGCGTTGAATGACCGAAAGGAGTTAGTGGCACACTGTGGCTAGCCAAATAACTGAATGGGGCGTTAAGTAGAACAATGATGGATTCCTTGATTAGTCTTATAACTCATACATCTCTCTCTGTATTTGTTATACACCCACCCAGGTTTCCCCGAGCCCCGTCTCTACTGGTTCAAAGACGGTCAGCCGTTACATACGAGCGATCGTCTCCAAAGGACAGACAGCCGTGAATTTCACGCTCTGGAAGTTCTCCAGGTCACCAAAGAGGACGATGGCCAGTATTCTGTCTTCATCACCAACTCTGCTGGGTCTGCGTATTCGGCAGCCAGGCTCATAGTCAAAGGTGAACAGGCTGAAATGGTTGTTAATGTTATTCCTTGATAGGCCAAATCTGCCCAGCAGAACTACAGAGTCTGGATCTTTCAAATTATGGTATCTTTTGGAAATAAATAAACCCCCAACTTCTTACTTTAACAGGTATTTCAGAGGCAGCTTAAAGCAATATTGTTCCAGCAGGCAGTTGTCATTTGTTTAAGGAACGATGCCTTGGATAGTGCCCCCTCCCTTGGTTTCTTTTATCCACACACTGGCAATGATGCATTTCTTTAGTCTATTGTATCTTGCCTAGCATCTGGTGGGATTGGGGCAACCTATCAGTAATGCAGAAATGATGGATGGATGGATGGATGGACGAACGGACGGACAGAAGATATATATATATATATATATATATATATATATATATATATATATATATATATATATATATATATATATATATATATATATATATATATATATATATATATATATATATATATATATATATATATATATATATGATACAGACCGACAGACAGACAGACAGATGATGGATGGATGGATGGATGGATGGATAGATGGTAGATAGACAGATAAAAGATATATGGATAATAGATAAATAGGAAATATATGAGAAAGAGAGTGGGGATAGATGGATGAATAAATGATAGATGATAGATAGATAGATAGATAGATAGATAGATAGATAGATAGATAGATAGATAGATAGATAGATAGATAGATAGAAAGAATACAGGGAGAGATGATAGATATGGATAGAGGGATAGACAGAAGGATGGGTAGATGAATGGATGGGTAGATAGATAGATGAGAGAGAGAGAGAGAGACAGAGACAGAGAGACAAACACACAGAGAGAGACACACAGAGAGAGAACACAAAAAGAGGGGGAGAGAGAGGTATAATGAAATAATTTCACTCAATCTCTTTTTTGTCTTCTTGCAGGAGCTGGTGAGGACAGAAAAGCAGAAAAAGGTAAGAAAATGAAACAGGTGAGAGATCAGAGTAAACTGTGGCTAAAGTTCCATGTCTTTTGCTTGAGGATTGCTTTGCCCACATCAAAGCAGTTTGGATTCTTGATCCATGCAAAACCAAGCACGCTTGGGGGCTTATATTTTTCTCTCTCTCTAGATTCGCCTTATGTTTCCTATATTTTAATTTTCAGACATTTATGAACAGCTGGTGCCACCAAGATTCCTGGAAAGATTTACCAACAAGAAAGTGAGGAGAGGGGTCAGCATCACCCTTTCAGTGAAGGTGGAAGGTAAATAAGCTTCAAGGCCATTCCACCCACTTCCTTTTGACTACAGCAGTCCTTGACTTATGACTACAATTGAGCACAAAATTGTAACATTTATTAAGAGACTTTTGCCCCATTTTATGACCTTTCTTCCCCCAGTTGTTCAGTGAATCGCTGCAGTTGTTAAATTAATCACCTGGTTTTTAAGTGAATTTGCTCATTAGAAAGTCTTAAAAGGGGATCACGTGAACCCAGGACACTGCAATATGAATCAGTTGCCAAGCGTCTGAATTTTGATCATGTGACCATGGGGATGCTGCCAGGGTCGTAAGTGTGAAAATGGATCCATACGTCACTTTTTTCAGCGTCATTGTAACTTTGAATGGTCACTAAATGAAGTGTTGTAAGTCAAGGACTACGTGTACTGCAGTCATTTTTCTCATCCTTATCATTTTGTCTGTTTAAATCAATATTCCTCCCCTAAAAAGTCTTTCTGTAGCATCTTTGTCCCAAAACCTCACTGCTTTCCCTCCCTTTTCTTTTAGGGACTCCATCACCCTCCGTAACGTGGTTGAAGGAAGAATCTCACGCTGAAGACATCCTCTGGATCAGGTCGGACACTCCAGGTTATAAACTGGCCAGTTCCAATATGCAGCACAGTCTGATCTTATTGGATGTGGGAAAAACCTACAGTGGAAACTATACTTGTATCGCCTCCAATCAGGCTGGTCAGTCTATCTGCAGTGCTTCATTGGAAGTTTTAGATGGTGAGTCTCTCTATCTCTGTCTCTGTCTGTCCGTCTGTCCGTCTGTCCGTCTGTCATCTACCATCTCTCTCTCTCTCTTTCTCTCTCTCTCTCTCTCCCTCTCTCTCTCTCTCTCTCTCTCTCTCTCTCTCTCTCTCTCATCTGTCATCCAACCATCCATCATTTCTCCTATCTACCTACAGTACATCTACCTATCATGTCATCTATCTAATCATCTATCTATCTATCTATCTATCTATCTATCTATCTATCTATCTATCTATCTATCTATCTATCTATCTATCTATCTATCTATCTATCTATCTGCTATCTATCTATCTATGTATCTATCTATCTATCTATCTATCTATCTATCTATCTATCTATCTATCTATCTATCTATCTATCTATCTATCTATCTATCTATCATTTATCTATCATAGAATAGAATAGAATAGAATAGAATAGAATAGAATAGAATAGAATAGAATAGAATAGAATTATTTATTGGCCAAGTATGAGTGGACACACAAGGAATTTGTCTTTGGTGCATATGCTCTCAGTGTACATAAAAGAAAAGATACATTTGTCAAGAATCATGAGGTACAACACTTAATGATTGTCACAGGGTACAAATAAGCGATCAGGAAACAATCCATATTAATATAAATTGTAAGGATACAAGCAACAAGTTACAGTCATACAGTCATAAGTGGGAGGAGATGGGTGATGGGAACGATGAGAAGATTAATAGTAATAGTAGTGCAAACAGTGAATAGTTTGACAGTGTTGAGGGAATTATTTGTTTAGCAGAGTGATGGTGTTCGGGAAAAACCTGTTCTTGTGTCTAGTTGTCTTGGTATGCAGTGCTCTATAGCCTCGTTTTGAGGGTAGAAATTGAAACAATTTATGTCCAGGATGTAAGGGGTCAGTAAATATTTTCACGGCCCTCTTTTTGACTCATGCAGTATACAGGTCCTCAATGGAAGGCAGGTTGGCAGTAATTGTTTTTCTGCAGTTCTGATTATCCTCTGAAGTCTGTGTCTGTCTTGTTGGGTTGCAGAACCGAACCAGACAGTTATAGAGGTGCAGATGACAGACTCAATAATTCCTCTGTAGAACTGTATCAGCAGCTCCTTGGGCAGTTTGAGCTTTCTGAGTTGGCGCAGAAAGAACGTTCTTTATTGTGCTTTTTTGATGTCGTTTTTGATGTTAGGTGACCATTTTAGATCTTGCAATATGGTAGAACATAGAAATTTGAAGGTCTCTACTGTTGATACTGCATAGTATTGTAAGAGGTGATAGAATGGGAGGGTTTCTCCTAAAGTCTACCACTATTTCTATGGTTTTAAGTGTGTTCAGTTCCAGATTGTTCCAGTAGCACCATGAGGCTAGTTGTTCAACCTTCCATCTGTATGCAGTTTCATCGTTGTCTCAAATGAGACCAATCACTGTTGTATCATCTGCAAACTTCAGTACTTTAACAGATGGATCGTTTGAGATGCAGTCATTGGCATATAGAGAGAAGTGGTGAGAGCACACAGCCTTGGGGGCGGGGGGCTGTGCTAATTGTACAGATATCTGATGTGATTTTGCCTAGCTTCACCTGCTGCTTCCTGTCTGTTAGGAAGCTTGTGATCCACTTACAAGTGTGTTCAGGTACCGCTAGCCGATTTAGTTTAGTTAAAAGAATGTCCGGAATGATGGTATTGAATGCTGAACTAAAGTCTACAAAGAGGACCCTTGCGTAGGTCTTTGGAGATTCAAGATGTTATAGGATGTAATGCAGAGCCATATTAACAGCATCATCTGTCGATTTATTTGCTCGGTATGCAAATTGCAGGGGGTCTAACAGTGGATCCGTGATGGTTTTCAAGTGGCACAGCACTAGCCTTTCAAAGGTTTTCGTAACTACAAATGCTACAGCAACTGGTCTATAGTCATTCAGTTCCTTGATGGAGGGCTTCTTTGGCACTGGGATGATAGTGGAGCATTTGAAACAAGAAGGAACATGGCATATCTCTAATGATTTGTTGAAGATTTGGGTCTAAAGTATTCCTGCCTCTGGTGGGACAGTTGACATGCTGAAAATATTTTGGAAGCTCTTTCCTTAAGTTACCTTTGTTAAAATCACCTAGAATAATGGCCTGTGAATCTGGGTATTTGGCTTCAGCCTCCATAATCTGATCAGCTAGAGTTCGTAAAGCCTTGTTTACACAGGCTTGTGGCAGGATATACACCGCAATTAGTAGAAATGATGTGAACTCATGTGGAGAATAAAATGGTTTGCAGTTGATAAGTAAAGAGTCTGTAAGTTTTCATCACAGAATTTGTGTATTATAGTTATGTCCTGAGACCATTTGTTGTTGATATATGTACATAAGCCTCCTCCCCGTTTTTTCCCTGATAATTCTGCAATCCTGTCTGCTCGAAGTATCTGAAACCTTGGTATATGCATGCTATTGTCATCAATTTCCTCGTTTAGCCAGGATTCAATAAAGCATAGGGCAGATGCATTGTAAAAATCAGAATTGCATCTGTTTAAAAGAAGTATTTCATCCATCTTATTAGCAAGTGAACGTAAATTGGTAAGAAAGATTGAAGGGAGTGGGGTTTTTTAAAATTATCTATCTATCTATCTATCTATCTATCTATCTATCTATCTATCTATCTATCTATCTATCTATCTATCTATCTATCTATCTATCTATCATCTATCTCTATATTTTATTTGTCAGCCAGCCAGTCATCCACTCCATTTCTCCCATCCACCCCTCTACCTAGCTATACCTATCTTGTCCTATACCTATCAAAGCAGAAGGGTTTATGGGGAGAAGGAAGAGAATGGGGATGGAGGAGGATGACGACAATAACTGTGGGCTCCTTGGTGCTCTCTGAGCTTGGTTGTTTTCTTTCAGACATTTCATGACCCAACTAGCTAATAACATCAGTGCTAAAGGGAGGGGGGTTTGTGGGAATGAGGAGAAAGAGGAGGAGAAGGAGAAGGGGTCCTTGGTGCTCTCTGAACTTGGTAGTTTTCTTGCAGACATTTCATTACCAAACTAGGTAACATCATCAGTGCTACCGTTCTCTTGCAGTGAAAGAGGCTGAGTCTCTGACCCAGGAGCGTGTGATGGTGACAGAGGCCATCATGACATCAATTGGGTAAGCATGTCATAGCCTGGCCAGATATAAATGAAAATATATGATACTCATAACATTATATGATTTTAATTAGTCCAGTACAATAATCTTGAGTTCTCAATCCTTCACATTCCTGAATTGCTGGGAACCAACACCTACTGTAAGTGAGAGAGGACCCTTTCTTATATACCCTGATGGGATATAAAATTCACTATTATTGAAGCTTCTTTAAAAACATATTTGCACTAACTTGCTGATTCAATTATGAGGACAGCAAAGAAAGAAAAAGACTATGAATAATATTTCTTTGCTCATTTTGGTCAATGTTGCGCAGAGACGTGTAGCGTATCTCTATTTGGGTTGACATTGAAAGCCTCACTTGTTCAAAGAAGTAAGGAAGTTGTGGGTTTTTAAAAAATATTTGATGTTTTTAAATGTTTTTTTTAATGAATTCTTCCATGGGATGCTGAAACAACTGTTTGCTTAAACTATCCCTTTAGAGGCCCTGTGGATTCCTTCCTTCCTCCCTCCCTGTCTCCTCCCTCCTTCGTTTTCTTCCTTCCTCCATTTTTCCTTTTCTTATTCCTATTCTCTTCCTTCCTTCTTTCCTCCCTCCCTCCCTTCCCTTCTTTTGTTCCTTCCTTCCCTCCCTTCTTCCATCCTTTTCTCTCCCTCCTTCCTCCTTTCTTTCCTTCCTCCCTTTCCTTCCTCCTATTCTCTCTCCCCTCCCTCCCTCCCTCCCTCTCTCCTTCCCTCCCTCCCTCCCTTCCTTCCACAATAAGCAATTAAGGCTTACTTACAGCCCTACTGCCTTCTAACCACTCTGGCTTCCAGATTAAATATTGGTCAGGAAAAACAGCTAGAATAAAAATCTATATAGGAAAATACTATTCTTTTTTTCTTTTTTTCAGAGCTCAAGCTTCTGAAGCCAGAAAAGGTAGGGAAAACTGTAAAAACTTTATATATGCTAACTTTCAAATGTTTTTTCATGTAACTCTGGTTTCTATTTCAGAGCTTTTTCTAATAATGATCAATTTCCCATTAAAAACATAAATTTAAAATTCTCCTCTCACACTTTAGCTGTTTTTCTTTTGTAATAATAAAACAAAATTGATGGTGGAGGTGAAACATCTTTGAAGGTCTTTGAGCACATTTGAAATATGAACTTTTCTTGAATAAGCTTGTTCAGATCTACAGTAGGGCTTTGGAAATTTCAGGTCTGTTCAGAGATGATATTACCGAATCTCTAAATCAGATCAACAGCATAAACCCAATATGGCCTTGGACATAAACTGAATTGGAATAACAGAATCATTTTTCAGAATCAAATCAATGACTCAAACTTTTTATTTATATTCCGCTTTTATTATTTTTACAAATAACTCAAGGTGACAAACATATTTAATACGCCTTCCTCCTCCTATTTTCCCCACAACAACAACAACAACCCTGTGAGGTGGGTTGGGCTGAGAGAGAGGGACTGGCCCAAAGTTACCAAGCCAGTTTTCATGCCTTCGTGCAATACTATATAACTCACCGTCTCCTGATGATTGGCCCATGGTCACCCAATTAGAGTTCTAATCAGGAGGGATTAGAACTCCCTGTCTCTTGGTGATTGGCCCAAAATCATCCAGCTGTTTTCATGCCTAAGGTAGGACTACAGTTCCCATTCTCCTGGTGATTGGCCCAAAATCACCTAACTGGTTTTGATGCCTAAGACTGGACTTGAACTCCCTGTCTCCTGGTGACTTGCTTACCCAGCTGACTTTCATGCCGAAACTCACAGTTTCCTGCTGATTGGCCCACAGTCACCTAGCCAGCTGTCAGGTGTAATGCGGGACTAGAATATACTCTCTCCCATTTTCTAGCCTGATGCTTTCACCACTAGACTAAGCACCATGTTCTTTCTTTTTTATCAGGAGAGCACATGGAAGGAGAAACAGTTCCGAGTCAGATTCCTCTAACCGAAGTGGGAACCGAGGAATTTCTGCAGAAACTGACATCTCAGATCACGGAAATTGTATCTGCAAAGATAAGTCAAGGTAATGTTCAAGTGAAATAAATGCAGGGAAATACTTGAAAATATTGGGTTTGGGGCTGTCAGTTTGAGACAGGACTATTTGGGAGGGAGAAATTACCTGAGTGAACATTAAATCAAGTTGATAGACAGAGATATAAGGCCAAAGTTTGTTACCTTATTAGAACAATCCCTTAGATTTGCAATGAGAAATGTTTGCTTGTAAGCGCAGAGATGACCAAGGGTCTGGTGGCTAAACCACATGATCAACAATTGAGGGAACTGGGAATGTCTAGTTCAATGAAGAAAAGGACCAGGGATGACATGACAGCATCTTCCAATATTTGAGGGGCTGCCATAAAGAAGAGGGGGCCAACCTATTTTCCAAAGCATTTGAGTGCAGATAAGAAGCAATAGATGGAAACTATTCAAGGAAAGAAGCAACCTGGAATTGGGGAGAAATTTCCTGATAGTGAGAACAATTAACCAGTGGAACAATTTATCTCCAGAAGTTGTGGGTGCTCCATCACTGGAGTTTTTCAAGAAAAGGTTGGACAGCCACTTATCTGAAATGGTATAGGGCAGTGATCTTTTTTGGTTCGCGTGCCTATTCCCCCCCACGCATGTGCAACCCCCCCCCCTGCGCTGCCCCCTGCGAATGCGCACATCCCCCCCGCCCCCGTTCATGCTCACAGGCCTCACTGAAGCCTGGGACAATGAAAAAACGGGCAAACCGGAAGTTTGGAAAAACAGACTGCCATAGATTCGTCATCACTGGTATAGGGTTTCCCACTTGAACAGGAGGTTACACTAGAAGACCTCCAAGGTCCCTTCTAACTCCTTTATTCTGTATTTTGTATATATAGACCACAATTGAGCCCACAATTTCCATTGCTAAGCAGAACAGATGTTGTGAATTTTGCCCGTGAATTTTACGGCCTTTCTTGCCATAATTGTTAAGTGAAGTATTGCAGTTGTTAAGTTAGTAACACGGTTGTTAAGTGAATCTGTCTCCCCCCTGACTTTGCTTGTCAGAGGTCAACAAAGGGAATCACATGACCCCAGGACTCTGCAACCATCATAAACATGAATAATTTCCTGAGAATCTGAAGATGCTGCAACAAAAACAGTTTCATCAATGATTTGGATGAGGGGATAGATGGGGAACTCATCAAATTTGCAGATGACACCAAACTGGCAGGAATAACAAGAGCTGAGGTGCCGCAGCAGTTAGAGTGCAATACTGCAGACCACTTTAGCTGACTGTGATCAGCAGTTCAGCTGTTCAAATCTCACCAGCTCAAGGTTGACTCAGCCTTCCATCCTTCCGAGGTAGGTAAAATGAGGGCCCAGATTGTTGGGGGCAATATAAATATACATTGCTTAATGGTGTAAACTGCTTAGAGAGTGCTTGTACTGTGAGGCGGTATATAAATCTCACTAATAAATAATAAATAGCCAACTCTCCAGAAGATAGGCTCAAGATACAGAAGGATCTTGACAGCCTTGAACATTGGGTGCTCTCTAACAAAATGAAATTCAATGGTGAAAAAAGCAAGGTTCTACTTTAGGCAAGAAAAACAAAATGCTCAGGTATAGTATATGTGGTACTACTACTACTTGCTCAACAGTAGTAACTGTGAAAGGGACCTTGGAGTCCTAGTGGACAACCATTTAAATATGAGCCAGCCGTGTGCAGCAGCTGCCAAAAAAGCCAACACAGTTAGCAATAGCAATAGCACTTAGACTTATATACCGCCCTGAGTCCCACGGGATTGGGCGGCCTATAAGAGCGTCTAAATAAATAAATAAATAAATAAATAAATAAATACCGCTTCATCGTGCTTTACAGCCCTCTCTAAGCGGTTTTCAGAGTTCAGCATATTGCCCCCAACAATCTGGGTCCTCATTTTACCCACCTCGGAAGGATGGAAGGCTGAGTCAACCTTGAGCCGGTGAGATTTGAACTGCTGAACTGCAGTGCTGCACTTTAACCACTGCGCCACCTCAGCTCTAGACTGTATTAACAGAGGGATAGAATCAAGATCACGTGAAGTGTTAATACCACTGTATAATGCCTTGGTAAGGCCACACTTGGAATACTGCCTCCAGTTTTGGTTGCCATGATATAAAAAAGATGTGGAGACTCTAGAAAGAGTGCAGAGAAGAGCAACAAAGATGATCAGGGGACTGGAGGCTAAAACATATGAAGAACAGTTGCAGGAACTGGGTATGTCTAACTTAATGAAAAGAAGGACCAGGGGAGACATGATAGCAGTCTTCCAATATCTCAGGGGTTGCCACAAAGAAAAGGGAGTCAAACTATTCTCCAAAGCACCTGAGGGTAGAACAAGAAGCAATGGGTGGAAACTAATCAAGGAGAGAAGCAACTTAGAACTAAGGAGAAATTTCCTGACAGTGAGAACAATCAATCAGTGGAACAGCTTACCTCCAGAAGTTGTGAATGCTCCAACACTGGAAGTTTTTAAATAGATGTTGGATAAGCATTTGTCTGAAGTGGTGTAGGGTTTCCTGCCTGAGCAGGGGGTTCGATTGGAGGACCGCCAAGGTCCCTTCCAACTCTGTTATTCTATTCTATTCTATTCTAATTGTAAGTGTGAAAAATAGTCATAAGTCACTTGTTTCATTGCTGTTGCTATCAGAATAGAACTGGAAGTAACCTTGGAGGTCTTCTCGTCCAACCCCCTGCTTAAGCAGGAGACTCTATACCAGTGATGGCGAACCTATGGCACGGGTGCCACAGGTGGCACGCGGAGCCATATCTGCCGGCACGCGAGCCGTTGCCCTAGCTCAGCTGCAGCACATATGTGTGTGCCCGCCAGCTGATTTTTGGCTTGCACGGAGGCTCTGGGAGGGCGATTTTGGCCTCCAGAGGGCCCCAGGGTGGCCGTGGGAGCGTTTTTGCTCCCCAAGCTCCAAGAAGCCTCTGGAGCCTGCGGAGGGCAAAAAATGGGCTTACAGGGCCCACTGGAAGTCGGGAAATGGGTGAGTGGGGGGGGGTGTTGTGCACGCATGTGCAGGGGGGGTGAGTGGGGGGCTTTGAATTATGGGTGTGGGCACGCACGCGCGTGCAATAGCGCACACACGCACTATTTTGGCACTCGAGGAAAAAAAGGTTTGCCATCACTGCCCTATACCATTTCAGACAAAATGGCCATCCAGTCTCTTCTTAAAAGCCTGATGGAGTTCCACTGATTAATTATTCTCACTGTTAGGAAGTTTCTCCTTAGTTCCAGGTTGCTTCTCTCTTTGATCAGTTTTTATCCATTGTTTCTTGTCTTGCTTTCTGGTGCTTTGTAACTTTGAATGGTCAATGAATGAACTGTTGCAAGTCCAGGACTACCTGTGTTCCGTACTTAATTCTTTGCTTAGAACTTTCTCCAGACAGCCTATAAGTCTGAAGAAAGTCCGGTGTGTCTACAGGACAGAGATTGGGAAGGCTGAACAAAATACACCAGAGCATGTTTTAAAGATTGGAATTCTTCTTCAAAAGAATGGAATTTCTCCCTGATGACGCTTTTTATTCACTTTCCCTTCCGTTTCAGCTTCCCTCCGAATTCCTGGAGCTGACAGTGATGATGAATCAAAAACACCATCGGCATCTCCACGGCATGGCAGGTCCAGACCTTCCTCAACTGCTCAGGAATCTTCCTCCGAATCGGATGAAGGGGATGCAAGGGGGGAGGTAGGGCATCTGCAAAATTAACGCTTATTCAAGTTTTCCCAGAGGGAGAAAAATTAGACTCTTGGGAGGTGAATTGGAAAAATGATTGGTGGGATCCTTGGTGCTCTCTGGGGACCCAACTGGGGAACATCATCAATGCTGAAAAGGAGGGGAATTGGAGGGGGGGGGGAAGGAGGAGCAGGAGGATAGGGACAAGGTCCGTGGGGTCCTTGGTGCTCTCTGAGCTTGGTTGTTTTCTCACAGACATTTCATTATCAAATTAGATAGCATCATCAATGCTAGAAGGGAGAGGGGTTTGCTGTATGTTTTATACAGCCTCTTCTAGCACTGATGATATAACCTAGTTTGGTAATGAAACATCTGCATGAAAACAACTGAGCTCACTTTTCAAGGACCACACGGTCCTCCTCCTCCTGCTCTGCTTGCTCCTGCTCTTCCCTGAAAACCCTCCTCTCTTCTAGCACTGATGATGTTACATAGATGGGTCATGAAACGTCTGCCCCCCCCCCAAAAAAAACCAAGTCAGAGAACAGCGGTCCCCAACCTTTGTGGGTTGGCAGCCGAGTGGAGTGGGGAGAGGGGCACTGGGCCACCCAAGTAGTGAGCTCAACTTGTGCAGTTCAGCTCAACTTGCAGGCTGGTGTGCATATGTGTATGCGTGCAGTCAGTGCACTGGCCCACCGCTCACACAGTCTGGTTCCAAAAAGGCCAGACTCGGTAATGGCCCCTGGCTCAGGGAGGACCCCTGGTTCAATCCTGAGCTACAAATATTCTTTTCTACCATGACCCATGATCTAATGGAATGGCTATTGGAGAACAATCCTCCCAATGGGAAGAGGGAGGGAGGAAGGAATTAGCCTGGATTTGTTATCATCGTCATTATCAAACACAAGAGGCTGAGTATGACCCTCCCTAAATGCCTTGATACCTTATCTGGTCATTCCCAGGTGAAAGCTGCCAGTCTATGCAGATTCCTGTACTATAGGTAGAATACAATAAAGTAGTCAGCTTGAACTCTGTCTGGGTGAGTCTGGTTGTTCGCACTGGACAACGGCTTCTGAACTAACCTCAAGAATATTTAAGAAAGTGACTCTTGGCCCAATAAAGTATTTATCCTGTCCTGCCCCGTCCAGTCCTGTCCCATCCCATCCCATTCTAAATTCTATTCTAAATTCTATTCCATCTGGATTCTCTATTTACTTGGTATATTCTATTCAATTCAACTCAACCATCCTTCTCTTCATAGATCTTTGACATCTACATGGTCATTGCTGACTATTCCCCAATGGGGGCAGACCGTGAAACCATCACTCTGAAGGAAGGCCAATACGTGGAGGTTTTAGACTCCGCTCATCCTTTGAAGTGGCTGGTCAGGACCAAACCCACCAAGTCAAGCCCATCGAGACAAGGCTGGGTTTCTCCAGCCTACTTGGATAAGAAGTTAAAGGTGAGACTTATAAATAGTTGTGGGGGGGGGGGGGAGGTTTTCTTCCAAAATTGCTTAATCTTATGTCTCTGGTCTCTAGGTTACCATGAATAATTAAGCAAACTTCTACCCAGCAGTTTTAGTAAAGAGTTACTATAGTTCATATATAGTAATATGAAAAGTTCAAGAAGTCCTTAACGTATAACCATTCATTTAGTGACCATTCAAAGTTACAATAGCACTGAAAAGTGACTTATGACTGTTTTTCATACTTACAACCATAGCAGCATCCCATGGTCACATGATCTAAAGTCAGTTGCTTAGCAACTGGATCATATTTATGATGGTTGCATTGTCCCAGGGTCAGGTGTTCCCTTTTGCACCTTCTTTGATGCAGCCCCGGTGGAAGAAGAAGGGAAAGAAGGGAAATGTCCATTTCAGAAGTAGGGAGGGCAGGGAAGGAAAAAGGAAGCGCTCTTGTTGTTCTAAATCCAAAGCAGGTTAAAAGCAGGAGGGGTTGGGCAGGAAGACAGTCACATCTCCAAAGAGTGTGTGTGTGTGTGTGTGTGTGTGTGTGTGTGTGTGTGTCTGTGTGTCTGTCTGTGTGTGTGTCTGTGTGTGTGTCTGTGTGTGTGTGTGTGTATGAAGGAATCTCTCTAGACATCAAGCACCACATCCATAGAAGCGGTGGGAAGGGGATGTCTACCACACTACACCAGGCCTAATATGCAGACTATGGAAAGAGACCTCAGAGACAGTCCAACAGATGGTGGCAGGGTGGTGTAAAATCCAGGCAGGACCAGCATACCCTGAATGCCAAAAGTTGTGTACAGGAGCATCTGCACAGAATATGGGCTAGAGACCCTCCTAAGTTGAGATGGAGGCTCCCATGCTATCGCTATAACTCAGCTACTTCCTATCCTTTGCACCTTATGTGATAACCTTGGTTGGAAGACCTGAAAGCTGGCTTTTAAGGACATCCCTTCCTGGTAGATACCAGATCATAAAATCCTTAAGCCTGGAAGGGACCTTGGGGTCTTCTAGCCCAACCCCCTGCCCAAGGCAAAAATCCTTATATGGCGTTTTTTTTTTAAATATTAGCTGTCTGCGGAGTGGGGTATCCCCGATGTTCCAGAGTTCCATGGAGAATCTGTTTCGGAGGATGAATATCGGAAGAAATTAAGGTGAGCTTGGTGAAAACCCTTCCTGTTGGAGCAAACTATTTCTCTGTCAGAAGGGCCGTGTCCTACTCTTATAGCTGGTGGTATATAAGAATATAATTTCATAGAATCACAGCATAGGAAGGGACTTCAAAGTCATCGTGTATAACTCCCATCATATGCAGGATCCACTGGAGTGGTGCGGTGGCCTAGAGGTGGAGCTCTCACCTCACAATCAGGAGGCTGTGAATTCGATCCTAGGTAGAGGCAGATATTTCTCTCTCTGGGCACAATGAGAACGTATCTGCTGAACAAAACTCCACATTGGCGACAGGAAGGGAATCCGGCCAGTAAACACTCAGCTCCATTCAGTTGCCCTGACTCCACCCCCACAAGGGATTATGGGATTGTTAAAAGAAGATGATGATATGCAGGATCTATTAGACTGGAGCATTTGGAAGGAGATTTCGTGGTATCCGAACATCTAGATTCAGTCACAGTTTTGTTTCATCTAGCATCAACCTTGTGAACTCTCTCAAGTTTCCTCTTTCCATTGTGTATTCAAAATGGACAGTAATGTGTGTGTGTGTGTGTTTGTGTTTGTGTAGCATGTATATAGGTGTGTTATGTATGGGTATGGGTAGATATATACTTTCTTTTGAGAGCAGGCAACAGAATTTCATTTTTAATGTATGCCAGTGTCCTCACAGTTTTTTAAAAAAGACAATAAAGATTATCTTTATTGTGATCTTGTAATCACAAAATCTTGTGATCTTTCCAGCTGGCTTCCCATCAGCAAAGTCATTGGGGAAGCCAGCAGGGAATGTCACAAGTCACTTCTGTAAGTCACTCCTGCCTCTTTGTTATCCCAGAAGCCCCCCCGGTTAACTGGGGACTCATGGGCAGGGGGCTCCCTGCCTGTTTGCCTGTTTTCTGGCACATGGCAGCATCCACCTGCCACCCTCTATACGGGTAATCCTCCACAGTTCATTTAGTGACCGTTCAAAGTTACAATGGCACTGAAAAAAGTGACTTATGACCATTTATCACGCTTACAACCGTTGCAGTAGCCCCATGGACACATAATCAAAATTCGAACGCTTGGCAGCTGAGTCATATTTATGACGGTCGCAGTGTCCCGGGGTTATGTGATCCCATTTTGCTACCTTTTGACAAGCACAGTCAATGAGGAAGCCAGATTCACATCACAACCGTGTTTTTGCAGAGATTCACTTAACAACTGTGGCAAGAAAGGTTGTAAAATGGGGCAAAATTCACTTAACAATTGTCTCGCTTAGCAATGGAAATTTTGGGCTTGATTGTAGTCATAAGTCGAGGACTGTACTTTCATGCTTGTCTCTTGAAATTTAGAATGAATTTCCCTGATGGTCAAAGGATGGGATGTATTTTCATGAATTTTCATTCGCTTTTCTGTCTCTGCTTCCTCTTTAGCCTTGTCGTTCAAGACCTGTTGGGCACGGAAGAGGAATATGTCAAGGATCTTCAGTTCCTCCAAACGCACCACATCCAGTTCACAGAGACTTGTCCTGCCGTTCCTGTTGCTGTGTCCAACCAGAAGCCCGTTATTTTCAGAAACATTACTGACATAACGCACTTTCATTCCAAGTACGTAGAGCGGAGGCAGATATATAACAGCCAAACGGCGTTTAAAGAATAAAGTCAGTCGTGGGCTGCAGCCGGTTGAGACCGGTTCGGGCAAGCAGGTAGTTCCGACTAGTGGCTGGGTCTGCCTACCTGCCCTGGCGCTATCACATCCTATATAATCGCTGGTTTTTTCGATGCCGCGCATATTCACATTTTCGGTTCTGGGCGAGCTGGTTGTTACAGTATGCAACGCCCACCTCTGAATAAAGTATTCTATAAAAAGTAGTTTAATATGCCTGCAGCTCTGTGTGCCGCTATCAACTCAAGCAAAGTTTTATAAAGTAATGTCCTCTGATATATTAGCCACAATATTATTATTTTGCTTAACAGGTAGTCCTCGACTTACGATCACCATTGAGCCCCAAATTTTTGATGCTCAGTGAAACATTTGTTAATTGAGTTTTGCCCCATTTTACGAGCTTTCCTGCCACAGTTGTTAAGCGAACCAGTGCAGTTGTTCCGTTAGTAACACAGTAGTTCAGTGAATCTGGCTTCCCCGTGGACTTTGCTCGTCAGAAGGTCACTGTGACCCCAGGATACTGCGACCGTCATATTAATCAGTTGCCAAGCATTCTTAATTTTGATCACGACCCTGGGGATGCTACAACAGTCATAAGTGTGAAAAATGGTCATAAATCACTTTTTTCAGTGCCATTACAACTTTGAATTGTCACTAAATTAACTGTTGTAAGTTGAGGACTACATGTACTGGGGCTACTGGGGCTAATTCTTTCTTCCAGTTGAGATCATTTAAGTGTAAGGTCTTTTCAGTGTTGGCACCCAGAATCTTGTTTCCTGGGAAAACAATTTTCTCCGTTTCTCTCACTCTGTTGTCTTAAGGACTTGTTTTCAGGTTGTCTGCAGGGTTCATGTGAATGGCAGAAATAAAAACAGATTGAGTTTTGAGTTCAGGTCTGCCATTTTGACTTTTTTTGACCCTGTGGATTTTTTAAAAAGGCATTTAGACAAGGCAAGTCGGATTGTGTTTAACTCAGGGGTGAAATTCAGCAGGTTCGGATAGGTTCTATAGAACCGGTGGTGGTGATTATGCGCAGTTCGGAGAACCGGTAATTTGCACCACTGACTGGCCCCTCCCCTCCCCCCTCATTCCTTCTCTTCTCCCTCTCGGGCTTATACACACAGAGCAAACGTGAGAAGGAGGCAAGAAGCAGCCAGGTTGAACACTACAAGACTTGGTCGAACTTTTCTGTCGGTTCTGTGGGCGTGGCTTGGTGGGGTGGTGCTGCCCCACCTTGCCGTGAATGATGTCAAGTTGGCCATGCCCACTCAGTCACATGACCCCCCACCAAGCCATGCTCACCAAGCCACGCCCACAGAACCGGTAGGGGGAAAATTTGAATGTCACCCCTGGTTTAACTGCTCCTAAGTTGAATGACAAAGGACATTTCAGCTGGAGAAGAAAGCGAGGAATTGGAAGATTATACAATCACAGGGCTGGAAGCGACTTTAGAGGTCTTTTAGTCCAGTGGTCCCCAACCTTTTTATTGCCGTGGACCAACGTTTGATAATTTTTCCGCGGCCCACTGGGGGGAGGGCTTTCCTTCCTTCCTTCTTTCCTTTCCATCCATCCATCCTTCCTTCCCATCCTTCCTTCCTTCTCTTTCCATCCTTCTCCTTCCTTCCTTCCTTCCTTCCTTCCTTCCTTCCACTGCGGCTTCTCCCCCGTCTCCTTCCTCCATTCACACATACGATGCACATTTCCAAGCCCTCCCCCTCCGCCCCACCCCTTCCACTTTCCCCACTCCACGACCAAACCTGGGATCGCGTGAGGGATGCAGAGGGAGCTCGGGCTGGCTCTCGCTCTCGCTCGGCGGCTACTTGTCTCGCAAATCTCGCCGTGCTACGCCTCACCTCCACCACACACACACACGCCTCCCGCCGCCGGCCGCCCCCCTTTCAGGCCCTTTCAAGAGCAGATAAGAGAAAGAGGAGGAGATCAGAATTGAAAAGGAGGCGGAGGGAGAGAAGGGCTGTTCCCCGCCTGTGCTTGGCTCGCCCACCGCTTTTTCCCGGCTTCCTTCAAGACCAGCCGAGCCCCGGCGCTCTCGGACTCCAGATCTCGGGAGCTCCCCTCGCCGACAGCTTGACGCAGTGATGGTGGTCGGAGGGAGAGGCGGAGGCGCTTGCTCTTTCCAGGCCGCCCAAGGATTTCTCATCTGGGTGTGGGTGCGAGTGAGAGACGCAGTAGCAGGGCGGCCCGGTACCATTTGTTCTGCGGCCCGGTACCGGGCCGCGGACCGGGGGTTAGGGACCACTGTTTTAGTCCACCCCACCGCCCACATCCTCTTCTCATGCTCCTTTCTGTTATTCCCACAGCACCTTCTTCCCAGAGCTTCAGAAGTGTGACACAGATGACGATGTGGCCATGTGCTTCCTTAAAAATGAAGCCGAATTTGACAAATACATCACCTACTTGGTAGGCCGGGTTCAAGCCGAGTCCATTGTGGTCAGCAAAGCGGTCCAGGAGTTTTATAAGGTGAGACCACCCTCAACTGGAAGGGTTTTCTGCTGAACTTTTCACCAACGTGAAAAGTAATGACCCAGAATTCTTTGGAAATAGTCCTATGTTTGTAGGACGTACAAACGTGTATTAAACATCGGTAAACCAGTTTGCTCTAGTGGTGAAGGCACCATGCAAGAAACCAGGAGATGGTGAGTTCTAGTGCCATTTTAGGCATAAAAGTCAGCTGATTTTGCACCAATCACCAGGAGATGGTGAGTTCTAGTCCCACCTTAAGCATGAAAGCTGGCTGGGTGCCTCTGTGCCAATCACCAGGAGACGGTGAGTTCTAGTTCTGCCCTAGGCATGAAAGCCACCTGGGTGATCTTGGCTCAATCACCAGGTGATGGTGAATTGTAGTCCTTAGGCATGAAAGCCGACTGGATGATTTTAAGCCAGTCCCTCTCAGCCCATCTCATCTCACACGTTTGTTATTCTTATGGGGGAAATAGGTGGAGGAAGAATTATTCAACATGTTTGCCATCTTGAGTTATTTTTAAAAAACAAAACAAAGGCAGGATTAAAAATAAAGAATTATCCATCTTTGTAGCAAGCCAGAGCAATATGTGGATAAGATCCTTCTACTTTCATGGTGCTGAAATGCTAAACAAGTGCCTGAATCCTAGTGAAGAAAGTCATTTATTTATTAGAGGAAATAATAAAAAAATTCTGTGTGAACCTAGGATAATTGTGTGGTCTGTAAAGGAGCGAAGGGTTTTCCTGAATGATAACCAAACTGAATGAATAAATCCCTTACTATTACGTTTCTCTCCCTCCAGCGATACACAGAGGGGACATTGGCCAGTGAGGATCCTTCCCTGCCGCCGATACTCCCTCTGCAACACTATCTAGAGAGACCCATAAACCGGATCCAGAAATATCAAACAGCAATCAAGGTTAGGAGCACAACTTTTAGTCACTTGTTGGTTGGTAGCGCAACAAAACCGGGTCTCATGTACAGGAAGTCCTCAAATTTATGACCACAATTGAAACCAGAATTCCCATTGCTAAGCAAGGTGGTTGTTAAGTAGCTGGAGCCCGATTTTACAACCAGTTTTGCCATGGCTGTTAAGCGAGTCATGGCGGTTGCTACGTGAATCATGTGATCATTAAACGAATGTGGCTCCTTGCTTTGAATTTTTCTGGTCAGAAGCAGGCTGGTGGTCGCAAATGGTGATCACATGAGACCAGGATACTACAACCATCATAAATAGATGCCAATTGCCAAGCTCCCAAATTTTGATCATGTCACTGAGAGGATGCTGTGACGGTCATAACTATGAGGAGTAGTAACTCGCTTTTTTTCGGTGTGGTTGGAACGATGAACCATTGCTAAATGAATGGTTGTAAATTGAGGATAGTAAATTGAGGATAGTAAGGTTGTCTCCAGGTTAAAATGGCAATTGGGACTGGGATTGTTGTTGCTAAGCAAGGTGTTGTTGCTAAGGTGTTTGGGGGCGGTGCATGAATGCCCTTGATGGGTGCTAGGGAGGGCAGGTCAGTTAGTAGCCAGAGGAGGAAGAGGAGGAAAGGAAGGGAGGGAGGGGAGGAAGGAAGAGGGAGGGAGGGATAAAGGATGGGAGGAAGAAAGGAAGGAAAGAGAAGGAGGGAGGGAGAAAGGAGAGGAAGGATGAGGGGGAGGAAGGGGAAAATGAGAGAGGGAGGAAAAAGGAAGGATGGGAGGAAGGATGGAGTAAGAGAAGGAGAAAAACTGTGGGGTCCTTGTGCTCTCTGAGCTTGGCAGGTTTTTTGCAGATGTCTGATGACCCATCTCGATAATATCAATGTTAGAAGGGAATGGGGTTTGTGGGGAGGAGGAGGAGGACTGTGGGATCCTTGGTACCCTCTGAGCTTGGTGGGTTTTTTGCAGACATTTTGTTACCAAACTAGGTAACATCATCAGTACTAGAAGGGAGTGGTTTTCCCTGTCAATGTTGGCGGAAGTGGTCAGTGATTCCTTGATAGTCAATACTGACAGTCTTCCTTCCTTCCTTCCTTCCTTCCTTCCTTCCTTCCTTCCTTCCTTCCTTCCTTCCTTCCTTCCTTCCTTCCTTCCTTTCCCCTCCTGTTCTTTCATCCTCCCTCTCTTTCTCTCCCTTCTCCCTCTCTCCCCTTTTCTTCCTCTATTTTTTTCCTTCCTTCCTCCCTCCCTCCCTTTCCACTTCAACCATATTTCTGCTGCAAATACTCATCTAGACACAGGCAAACGGTACCTTTCCTTGTCTTCACAGGACATGATCCGAAACAAAGCAAGGAACGGTCAAAACTGTGCCCTTCTGGAACAGGCCTACGCCATTGTTTCTGCACTCAACAGGCGAGCGGAAAACAACCTTCATATTTCTCTCATTGAGAACTACCCTGGAACTCTGGAAATATTAGGGGAACCCATCCGGCAGGTAAATGAAAGATAGGCATCTCATTCTTTATTGTTGTTGTTGTTGTTGTTGTTGTTGTTGTTGTTGTTGTTGTTGTTGGGCATCTCATTCTTTATTGTTGTTGTTGTTGTTGTTGTTGTTATTATTATTATTATTATTATTATTATTATTATTATTATTATTATTATTATTATTATTATTATTATTATTATTATTATTATTATTATTATATTTGTCAAGCGTATATAATAAGCAAAGTATACACAAAGTATAAACATGATTGTATATATATGAGCCGAGGTGGTGCAGTGGTTAAATGCAACTACTGCAGGTTACTCCAGCTGACTCCAGTCAGCAGTTCAGCAGTTCAAATCTCACCAGGCTCAAGGTTGACTCAGCCTTCCATCCTTCTGACGTGGGTAAAATGAGGACCCAGATTGTTGGGGGCAATATGCTGAACTCTGTAAACTGCTTAGAGAGGGCTGGAAAGCTCTATGAAGCGGTATATAAGTCTAAGTGCTATTGCTATTGCTATTGCTATTGATATATATACATTACTCATAATCATGCTTGTACTAATATATATATATATATATATATATATATATATATATATATATATATATATATATATATATATATATATATATATATATATATATATATATATATATATAATAGTACAAGCATGATTATGAGTACAAGAATTATGAATATATGGGTGCATTTGGACAGGAACGGTAGACACGATTGTGCGCTTATGCACGCCCCTTACAGACCTCTTAGGAATGGGATGAGGTCGATGGTAGATAATCTAAGGTTAAAGTTTTGGGGGTTAGGGGAAGAAATGTCATTTATGTAAAGAATTCTGACAATACATCTGCATATGTTCACCTCTGTGAGTTATTTGTCCTTTGCAAAGAGGAAATCAGCCTTAATAATCCTTCCTTTCTTTTCAGCTGATAGTTTGTTAGAGGTTTCAGACAAATAACTCAAACTCTAATTATTTTTTGAGATAAAGTCTGTTGCTCCAAAGGGCAGATCCAGAATCAAAGGGTCAAAACTCTTGTTAGATTACAGTGAACTTTCTGATGCTGTGACTTATAAAGCCTGTGGAACTCCCTGCCACCTGTTTTGCTATTTTTTTTCCAGGGACAGTTCATTGTGTGGGAAGGTGCTCCAGGGGCGCGCATGGCTTGGAAGGGACATAAGCGCCACGCCTTCCTCTTCAAGGGTTACCTGCTCGTGTGTAAGCCAAAACGAGACACCAAGATGGATACTTACAGCTATCTGTTCAAGAACATGATGAAGGTTGAATATGTCTTTCCTTAATTGTTGTCTTTCTCTGGCTACTTTTTGGTATCTAACTAAAACCCGGTTAATCAATCTGAACAATACTGAATTATCCGTTGATGTAGCTTTAGAGGTTCAAGTCTCACAGCAGTGCAGCCAGTTGGTTCTGGTGATTAAGGCATCAGGCTAGAAACTGGGAGGTTGTGACATCTAGTCCTGCCTTAGGCATGAAAGTGCGAATCTCCAGAAGAGAGTGAGTTCTGCTACCAATTTAGGCATAAAAGCTGGCAGGGTGACTTTGGGTCAGTCCCTCTCTCAGCTCAGCCCACCTCAAAGGGTTGTTGTTGTGGGGAAAATAGGAGGAGGAAGTATTAGGTAGCCGAGCCAAGATGGTGCAGTGGTTAAATGCAGCACTGCAGGCTACTGCTAGTTCAGCTGTTCAAATCTCACCAGGCTCAAGGTTGACTCAGCCTTCCATCCTTCTGAGGTGGGTAAAATGAGGACCCAGATTGTTGGGGGCAATATGCTGAACTCTGTAAACCGCTTAGAGAGGGGTGGAAAGCACTATGAAGCGGTATATAAGTCTAAGTCCTATTGCTATTGCTATTGCTAGGTATGTTTGCCGCTTTGAGATATTTGTAAAAACAATAAAGGCGGGAGATAGATAGATGGATGGATGGACAGACAAACAAACAGACAGATGAATAGATAGACAGAAAGAGAGAAGAGACAGAGAGACAGAGAGAGAGACAGACAAACAGACTGACTGACTGGCTGACTGACTACTATACAGGTAGTCCTCAATTTACGACCACAACGGAGTCCCAAATTTCCGTTGCTAATCAAGATAATTGTTAAGTGAGTTTTGCCCCATTTTACGACTTTACTTGCCACAGTTGTTAAGTGAATCCCTACTGTTGTTAAGTTAGTCACACAATTGTTAAGTGAATCTAGCATCCACATTGATGTTGCTTGTCAGAAGGTCGCCAAAGGGGATCACGTGACCAGGGGACACTGCAACCATCAGGAATCCATGCCAGTTGCCAAACACCTGAATTTTGATCATGTGACTAGGAATGCTGCAATGATCATAGGTGTGAAAAATGGTCCTAGGTCACTTTTTTCACTGCTGTTGTAACTTTAGACGGTCATTAAACAAATGGTTGTAATTCGAAGACTGCCTCTATACGGACGTAAGATGTATCGCAAATGTGCGCCTGATCCTGGCTGACTTGTAACCTTGATTTCTGGTTGCTCAGCTATCTCACATCGATGTGAATGACCAGATCGAAGGAGATGACCGGGGGTTTGAGATCTGGCACGAACGGGAAGATTCGGTCCGGAAGTATCTCTTCCAGGCGCGCACCGTTATCATCAAAAACTCATGGGTGAAAGAGATCTGTAGTATTCAGCAACGGATCAGTCTCCCTGTATGGGGTGAGTAGAACCCAAGACTTCAGTTCCTCAAGTTTAATTTTTGCTGCTTTTGCACGCAGTGCTTCTCTCTGAAGGCCGCTTAAGGGTGGGGGGGACTAGAAGTCTATCATCACCTAGTGAATATCAAATCTGATTCCCCACCCCCACCCCCCGTTTCAGATGCACCTGATTTTGAAGAGGAACTGGCGGACTGTACAGCAGAACTGGGCGAAACTGTCAAGCTAGCATGCCGAGTCACAGGAACCCCTAAACCGGGCGTCACCTGGTATAAAGGTACAACCAGCCTCAGTTTCCCCATAATTAAGGTCAAAAAGAAGCGGTAGATTTTTTACCAGGAATACTACTGGTAGTCCTCAACTTATGACCACGACTGAGTCCAAAATTTCTGTGACCAAGCGAGACATTTGTTAAGTGAGTTTTGCCCCATTTTACGACCTCTCTTGCCACAGTTGTTAAACAAATCTTCCCTATTTGCTTGTCAGAAGGTCACAAAAGGGGATCACATGACATCGGGAAATTGAAACCGTCATAAATACGAGTCAGTTGCCAAGCATCTGAATTTTGATCATGTGACCGTGGGGATGCTGCAACGGTCATAAGTGTGAAAAACGGTCGTAAATGACTTTTATCAGTGCTGTTGTAACTTTGAACGGTCACTAAATGAATGGTTGTAAGTTGAGGACTACCCATAAAGCCTTGTTGAGTGATACCAGCTATGCAGTCATAATAATTTTTTCCTTTAATTTTGTTTTTGCTTATCACTTCTCAGTGGTGCCTGTTGATGATCTAATGTACAGGCAGTCCTCGACTTATGACCACAATCGAGTCCAAAATTTATCCTGCTAAGTGAAACATTTGTTGTGAGTTTTGCTCCATTTTACGACCATTCTTGTCACCCTTGTTAAGTGAACCACTGCTGTTGTCAATTTAGTAACACGGTTGTTAAGTGAACCTGGCGTCCCCATTGACTTTGCTTGTCAGAAGGTCAAAAAGGGGATTGCATGAGACACATACACACATATACACACACACCCCATGGGACACAGCAACCGTTATAAATATGAATCAGTTGCCAAACATCTGAATTTTGGTCAAGTGACCATGAGGGTATTGCAATGGTCATAAGTGTGTAAAACAGTCATAAATCCTTTTTTGCAGCACCGTTGTAACTTTGAACAGTTGCTAAGTAAACTGTTGTAAGTCGAGGACTGCCTGTATATGTTTCATCTCCCTTTTCTCATCTTTGTTTCCCAGTGATAATACTGTACTGTATGCTAATGTTTACATGAACTTATCTCGTTGGTCAGCTGTTAATTGAAGGATATTAAGGATATTAATTATAGCGCAAGAGAGAATAAAATAGAAGAATGACTGTAGAACAAAGATATTATATATAGAGACAGTCCTTGACCATCCACTGAGTGACCATTCAAAGTTACAACAGAAAAAGTTGTAGCAGAAAAAAGTGATTTATGCTCGGTCCTCAAATTTACAACTGTTGCAGCATCAAATTGTCAAAATTTGGGCTCTTGGTAACCAGCTTGCATTCTTGCTGACCAATTGGCCCCCATCTTCACCCGAATCTTCAATAAATCGCTAGAGATGTGCTATGTTCCTTCTTGCTTCAAACACTCCACTATCATCCCAGTGCCGAAGAAGCCCACCATCAAGGAACTGAATGACTACAGACCAGTTGCTCTAACATCTGCAGTTATGAAAACCTTTGAAAGGCTAGTGATGTCCCACCTGAAAACCATCAAGGATCCACTGTCAGACCCCCTGCAATTTGCATACCAAGCAAATAGATCGACAGATGATGCTGTTAATATGGCTCTGCACTACATCCTACAACATCTTGAATCTCCAAAGACCTACGCAAGGGTCCTCTTTGTAGACTTTAGTTCAGCATTCAATACTATCATTCCAGACACTCTTCTAACTAAGCTGAACCAGCTAGCGGTACCTGAACACACTTGTAAATGGATCACAAGCTTCCTAACAGACAGGAAGCAGCAGGTAAAGCTAAGCAGAATCACATCAGATATCTGTACAATTAGCACATGGCCCCCCCAAGGTTGTGTGCTCTCTCCACTTCTCTCTATATACCAGTGTTTCTCAAATAGTGGAGCGTGCCCCCCTGGGGGGGGGGCGCGGAGCAATGCCAGGGGGGGCACGTGTGACCAGGGGAACATGTGTGGTCCCTCTTGATCGATTCCCCCGGACGGGGAGTGTTTTCCCAGTTGCACGCTGCTCCGAGCCCGGAAGAGAAGGTGGCCAGGCGGGGCGGCTGCGTGGGTTCTTGTTGTTCTTGGCTGGCGCTGCAGTAGCCATGAACGGCATGGCGAACCTGCTGCTGGACAAGGAGGAGCATCCTCTGCAGCTGGGCGAAAGAATGGCACCCTAAAGCCTCCTTCCACACCATTCGCTGTGAGTGCCCGGCAGGGGCGGTGCTTATGGGCCAGGCTGGCGACTCCAAAACATCAGCTTGATTAAGCTGGCCTGGCCCCATGTCAAAAGAGGGCCCTAGCCACGGTAGCCTATGCCTGCCTAACCAAAAACAGGCTCCACCGAGTTCAGTGTGACTTACTCCCAGGTAAGTGGGTAGAGCAGCGTTCCCCAGCCAATAGTTTGCTTGCAGCTTATAATAAGTAAAATAATAAATATTAACACTAAAATTCCATTGGGGCCCAGATCGGAGAGTTGGGAAATGTTTACTTCTTCCTGAGGGGGGGGGGGGGGTAACAGAAAATAATTGAGAAGCACTGTTCTATACCAATGACTGCATCTCTAATGATCCCTCTGTTAAACTACTGAAGTTCGCAGATGACACAACAGTGATTGGCCTCATTCAAGACAGTGATGAATCCGCATACAGTTGAACAACTAACTTTGTGGTGCGACTGGAACAATCTGGAACTGAACACACTCAAAACCGTAGAAATGGTGGTAGACTTTAGGAGAAACCTGCCCATACTTCCACCTCTTACAATACTAGACAACACAGTATCAACAGTAGAGACTTTCACATTTTTAGGTTCAACCATATCTAAAGTGACCAGATTTTTTTTTTTTTTAAGCGGGACATTGATGGGGGGCGGGGCCGCCTGGACGCCGTCATTTGAGTTTTGCCCTCTGCGCATGCGCAGAACGCTGCGCATCCGCAGGGGGCAAAAGGACGCAAATGTCGGCGTCCAGGTGGGGGGGGGAGGCGGGAGGCCTTTCCTCGCCTCCCGCCTCCCTGCTTCGGGAGCCGGCAGTGGCTTGGGCTGGCTCCAGATCTCCTTTCTCCCCCTGTCACTCCAGCAGCCCAGCGCTGGCGGAGGGGGAGCAGGAGAGCGAACAAAAGTGATTCCGACCGCGGAGCAGAGACGCCCGGTGAGCGGGGCGAGAAGCGCGGGGATGGCAGTGCCGCCACTGTACGTCCTACCTGGGACTTTTCCCGGTAGCTCCAGTTGCGTTCCAGGTAGGACGCGCGCCCCGCCCTGCCCCGTCCTGCCCCGTCCCACCCCGCCCCGCCCGCCCGCCCAACCCCCAGCGCGAGACGCGCGTCCTACCTGGGACTTTTCCCGGTAGCTCCAGTCGCGTTCCTTGCTAATAGCGCCCAGAGCAGAGCAGTCCCTTCCAAAAGATAACGTCTCGCGATCTTCTGGGAGGGGCTGCTCTGCTCTGGACGCTATTAGCAAGGAACGCGACTGGAGCTACCAGGAAAAGTCCCAGGTAGGACGCGCGCCCCGCCCTGCCCCGCCCCTTTTGCCGCGGCACACTTGGCATGGCCTCATGGCACACCAGTGTGCCGCGGCACAACGGTTGGGGAGCACTGCTCTAAGATGACCAGACGTCCCGCTGTTTCGTTTCATTGTCGGACATTCTTTCCAAAAAAGCGTGACTTTTTGGAAAGAATGCGGGACGCGGGACACACGCTTGAAAAGCGTGTCTGTCCCGCCAAAAGCGGGACGTCTGGTCACCTTAACCATATCGCAAGACCTAAAATGGTCACCTAACATCAAAAACATCATCAAAAAAGCACAACAAAGAATGTTCTTTCTGCGCCAACTCAGGAAGCTCAAACTGACCAAGGAGCTGCTGATCCAGTTCTACAGAGGAATTCTTGAGTCTGTCATCTGCACCTCTATAACTGTCTGGTTTGGTTCTGCAACCCAACAAGACAGACACAGACTTCAGAGGATAATCAGAACTGCAGGAAAAACAATTACTGCCAACCTACCTTCCATTGAGGACCTGCATACTGCACCAGTCAAAAAGAGGACCGTGAAAATATTTACTGACCCCTCGCATCCTGGACATAAATGGTTTCAACTTCTACCCTCAAAATGACGCTATAGAGCACTGCACACCAAGACAACTAGACACAAGAATAATTTTTTCCTGAATGCCATCACTCTGCTAAACAAATAATTCCATCACCTCTGTCAAACTATTTACTAAGTCTGCACTACTATTAATCTTCTCATTGTTGCTATCACCCATCTCCTCCCACTAATGACTACATGACTGTAACTTTGTTGCTTGTACCCTTACAATTTATATTGACTGGTTCCTAATATGATTTGATTGCTTATTTGTACCCTATGACAATCATGAAGTGTTGTACCTCATGATTCTTGACGAATGTATCTTTTCTTTTATGTACACTGAGAGCATATGCACCAAAGACAAATTCCTTGTGTGTCCAATCACACTTATAACAAAGTGTGCCAATAAAAAATTCTACTCTATTCTATTCTATTTTTAATGGCTGCAATGTCCTGGGGTTACACAATCGCCATTGAAGCCTTCTTCGCTTAACGGCTGTGTGATTCACTTAACGATGGCAGGGATTCGCTGAATCCCACAGCAAAAGAAATATAGAAATCAATCGATCAAAGAAATAAAGGTTGTAAAATTGGTCCCTAATCTCTTAACGATCACATTCCTTAATGAAGTGCATTCAGGTCATAAATCGAGGACTACCTGTTGTCAAAATAAATAAAGGAAATTCATTTTACAATCAGATTTAATTCTGAATCCAGCCCCATGTTCACCAAAGGGTATCTTTTTACCTCTTGCTTTGCAGATGGGAAACCAGTCGAAGTGGATCCTCACCACATCATCATAGAAGATCCCGATGGGTCCTGCACATTGATCCTTGATAATCTGACTGGAGTGGATTCTGGGCAATATCTGTGCTATGCATCTAGTCCAGCTGGCAGTGCCAGCACCCTTGGGAAAATTCTTGTCCAAGGTGTGTCTCGTCAAAAACACACACAGATCCACAAACACACACAGGCAGCATACACACAGGCAACCTTGAAGGTCCAGAGAGAAGTATCTAAGGTCTTTCATCACTCCACACACTAGTCCTGCTCCCACAAGGCATCCAATCAGCTAGTAGGGCTTTTGGGGTGTAATGGAAAAAGGAAGGAAGAGATGGCTTTTACACAACACAATAAACACACACAGCATGAGAGTCCCCTCAAAGCAGAGGAAGGAAAGACAATAAACCCACTTTAAAAATGGAACCCCAAAAAAAAGAGAGAATTATGCGCTCTCTAAGTTTGGTGGAGAAAGTATTGATATAATGAGGGCCAGTTTGGTCTAGTGACTTCTAGTCCGCCTTAGCCACGAAAGCCGGCTGGGTGACTTTGGGCCAGTCACCAGGAGACTGGGAGTTCTAGTCCCATCTCAGGCAGGAAAGCTGGCTGGGTGACTTTGGTCTGTTTGCTTTCTCTCTCAACCCAAGCCACTTCACAAGGTTGTTGTGGAGAAAATAGGAGGAGGAAGATGTATTGGATATGTTCTGTGCCTTGAATTATTTGTAAAAACAATAAAGGTGGGATATAAACAAACAAACATAAACAAACAAATGTCTCTTGGATGCACCATGTTTCTGGATGCAATGTGGGTTTAGACGAGTATTTGACTTACTCCTCTCTCTTTTTACAAAGCTTACAACTTCATGGTATATTTTAATTTCCAGTGCCTCCTCGGTTTGTGAACAAGATGAAACATGCCTACTACGCCAATGGTGAAGACGCACAGTTTACTTGCACCATCGAAGGGGCACCATACCCCCAAATCAGGTAAGGGAATAATCAAGCCCATGGTCCACAGCGTTTTTGAATAGGACTTTCTAGCCTACAAAGACTTATTTTACATGGAGTCCTCTACTTACAACCACAATTGGGACCTGAATTTTTGTGGCTAGGCCAGGTGGTTGTTAAACGAATTGTGCCTGATTTTATGACCTTTTTTGTCAAGGTTGTTAAAAGAATCACTGTGATTGCTAAGTGTATCACACTGTCGTTAAGCAAATCTGACTTCCTCCATTGACTTGGTTGTCGGAAGTTGGAAGCTCACAAATAGTGATCATGTGATCTCCAGGCAGTGCAACCATCATAATCAGAATGCCAGTTGCCAAACACCTGGATTTTGATCACATAACCATGGGAATATTTCAGGGGTGGGTTCTAACTTACCTCCCTGCTGATTCGCTTCCTCCCGTGGGCGCGCGCATGCTTTGCGCGTGCGTACATACGCAGTTCCGGAAAATCCAAAAAAATTCAAAAAAGAAAAAAGCTAAAAGCAAGATGGTGATGCATGCGCAGTGCCAAAAATTCAGCTTCTGTGCATGCGCAGAAGAAAAAAACCCAGGAAAAAATTCCCCCCAAATTTTTTTTCAAAAAAATGTTTTTTTCAAAAATAAAAATAAAAAAAAAGATGGTGGCGTCCACGGACCGGCACCGACAGAACCAGTTCCGTGACATCATCGTGACATCACCAGTGGGTTGCTACCAGTTCGGGCGAACCGGTCCGAACTGGGAGGAACCCACCTCTGGAACATTTTCAATGTTCATAAGGGCGAGAATCAGTTGTAAGTTACCTTTTTCAGTGCCGTTGTAACTTTGAAGGGTTGCTAAAGGAACCATTGTAAGTTGAGGACTTCAGAACATACCTGAGGAGGAGAACCATGTAGAGATAATAATAATTATTGCTTCCAGTTTTTACTTTTTCATATCTTACTGTGTCCTACTCTGTGAATAGGTAAGACATGAAAGACTAAAAATCTGTATTCTCTGTATTGGGCCAATCACTGGGAAATGGGGAGTTCTAGTCTGTCGTGGGCACAAAAGCCAGTTGGGTGACTTTGGCCAAACTGGCCCCCAGTATATCAAGGCCTTCCTCTGTAAATCTGTATTCCCTTCCTTTCCCTCCTTTCCCCTCCACTATTCCTTCCTTCCTCCCTTCCTCCCTCCCTCCCTCCCTCCCCCTCCCTTTCTTTTCACTTCCCCTCCTCTCCCCTCCCTTCCTCTCCTTCCCCCTCCTCCCCACTCCTCATTCCAGGTGGTATAAAGATGGGAACCTCCTCACCGACCCAAACAAACACCAGAGCTTCAGTGAGCCACGAAGTGGTGTGATTGTCCTGGTTATCAAAAACGCCTGTGAGGATGATGAAGGTCTCTATGAGTGTGAGGTGAGTTTCTCTCTCTCTCTCTCTCTCTCTCTTTTGGCTTCTTAAATTGTTATGAGACAGGAACTTCTCCATAAAATATTTGGGCCAGAGACCTGCCATGCATCTGCTGGGCAAGTTCAATTGTTCCGTTAAGACACCCTGAGTTGTCTCAGTCCAACTTACACAAACAAGTGTTGGAAGGAAAATCCATCCGGTTCAGTTCCAAGCTGGGAGAAAGAGGCTGGGAATAAAATGGAGGCTGGAGGCTGATTGGAAAGAAAGATCCATTTATTGATGAACAGAACCACACAAAGACAGCGTGCCTTTCTGGGTCAGCTGAAGGACTGATTTTTCTTGTACATGGGCTTTTCTACAATTTTTATAGCATTTTGTAATCTGGAGGCTTGCTTTGTGAGTTTTTATTATTTGATTGGTTTTACTTGTTTTTGCAAAGGCTCATGATGGATCTTAATTATTACTTCCTCGGTCCTAATCCTGTAAGGCATCTGTAATTGATTTTATTTTCTTATCTATTGCTTCTGGCCTGCCTTTCTTAATGGACCAGTATTGTTTCCACTTTTCTTAATGAATGGAATCAAGATCATGTCTTGCCCTTTCTTAATCCCATTTTAATTACGAAAGGTGTTTGTGAATATAATATTCTGCTTCTTTTAATATTCCCCAAAATATTTCATTCTTCTAGGAGGGTGGGTGGGTGCTGACTTTCTACACAAGCTAACAAAAAACAACTAATTAAGGAATCACCAAGAACATTCCCATCAACACCGACAGGGCAAGCTATAGTATATAAAATGAGAGCACTCCCTTCTAACACTGATTATGTTACTTAGTTGGATTATGAAACATCTGCAAAAAAACCACCAAGCTGAGTGGTTTTTTTACCAGTGCTGTTAGAACTTTGAACGATCACTAAACAAACTGGCAAGTCAAGGACTACCTGTAACTGGTGAAAGCTAGTTAAAGTGAGATCCAATCTAGAGGTAAGCAGAAATTAATCAATAATAAATAATAGAATAGCTTGCCTCTTGGAATTGTGGATGCTCCATCCCTGGAGGTTTTCAAAAATAGATTGGACAACCATTTGACCAGGATAGCAATAGCAATTAGACTTATATACCATTTTACAGTGCTTTATCGCCCTCTCTAAGCAGTTTACAGGGTCAGCATATTGGCCCCAACAATCTGGGTCCTCATTTTACCGACCTCAGAAGGATGAAAGGCTGTGTCAACCTTGAGCTGGTGAGACTCGAAATGCCAAACTGCAGGCTGCCGGCAGTCAGCAGAAGTAGCCTGCAGTACTGCATTCTAACCACTGTGCCACCACGGTTCATATGGTATAAGTTCACCTGCTTTGAACAGGGGGTTGGACTAGAAGACCTCTGAGGTCCCTTCCAGAGCCAAGATTCTCTATCCTACACAAAGCGATTCCTTGTACAGGTAGTCCACAACTTACAACAGTTCATTTAATAACTTAAAACTTACAAGGGCACTGAAAAAAGTGACTTATGGCCATTTTTCACACTTACAACCATTGCAGCATCCTCACAGACACGTGATCAAAATTCAGACACTTGGCAACTGACTCATATTTATGACGGTTGCAGTGTCCCAGGGTCACATCATCCCCTTTTGCGACCTTCTGACAAGCAAAGTCAATGGAGAAGCCAGAGTCACTTAACAACTGTGGCAAGAAAGGTCATAAAATGGGGCAAAACTCACTTAACAAACATTAACAACAGAAATGTTGTTGGGCTCGATTGTGGTCGTAAGTTGAGAACAACCTGTATAGATTTTTGAAGAACCACCTGGAGTTGGTTTTTCTTCATCTGACATCCACACATGCTCTTACTAGTGTTGTCAACTTGTCTTCAGTTGATAAACAGGTTGGGGACCGCGAAGGGAGGCGCACACCTTTACCGTCAAACCACAGCAGCCTTGGCTCCAGAGAAGAGACCCGAGCAAGCGATCACAATAGAAGGTAGGGCCTTTTGATCTGCTCTCTCACCATGTGGTTAATTCAAGATGGCTAATGGTGGCTAATTAAGGACTGAATGGGTGCATTCTCTTACCTCTCAGAAGATGTGGCATTCCTGTTTGTTCTTGGGACTGGGTTAGTGATTGTGTTTGTCTGGTTGTTGTTATTTTGTAGCGGAAGGGGCCCAGGTCTATGGCCTCGTGCTCGAGCGGTGGATTGGACTAGAAAATCTCCAGGATGCCTTCCGACCCTGTAATTCTAAGTTCTATTTAGGCTGATTAGTGGGGGAGGGTTCAGGGGGGTTCCTCCACAGAAAAATCACTTAGTAAGACTACACAAGTCGAAAAGAACACTATCAGTACCCACAACAGTGGGGTGAACCAGATGCAGATCGTCTTGTAATTATTCAAGGTTTATGACCCCACAGGTTTGCTCTCCTAGGCTTCCAGAGGTTAGCAATAACTAAGGTTCCTCGAAATGGAATTTGTATATACAGTATTTTTTGTTTATATCCCACCTTTATTATTTTTACAAATAACTCAAAGCAGTGAACGTATCCAACATACTTTCCTCCTCCTATTTTCCCCTCAACAACAACCCTGTGAGGTGGGTTGAGTTGAGAGAGAGAGGGACTGAGACAAGTCACTCAGCCGGACCAAGAAGAAGGGCCTTCTCTGTGGTGGCTCCCTCCCTGCTATTTGAAAGACTTTCTTTCTTTCTTTCTTTCTTTCTTTCTTTCTTTCTTTCTTTCTTTCTTTCTTTCTTTCTTTCTTTCTTTCTTTCTTTCTTTCTTCATTCATTCATTCATTCATTCATTCATTCATTCATTCATTCATTCATTCATTCATTTATTTATTTATTTATTTATTTATTTATTTATTTATTTATTTATTTATTTATTTTAGTGTTCTTATATGCCGCCCTACTCCCTGGGGACTCAGGGCGGCGTACAACATTTTAAGAACAACTAAACAATACAAAAATTTACTGACAATTTAAAAGAATTTTTAAAAAAACATGCAAAACCATACATACGTGGGGGGAGACCTAAGATGAAAGATTGTCTCAAAACCCCGCCTGCAGGAAGAGCCATGTCTTAACAGCTTTTCGGAAGGCCAGCAAGGTGGGGATAATTCGGATCTCTGGGGGTAGTTGGTTCCAGAGAGCAGGGCCCCCACAGAGAAGGCCCTCCCTCTAGGCCCCGCCAGCCGACATTGTTTGGTTGACGAGACCTGGAGGAGACCCACTCTGTGGGACCTAACCGGTCGAAGGGAAGTATGAGGTAGTTATCCCAGTTATATCCACCAGAACGGAGAGCAGGAGATGTGATGGGTTCCCTCTCTTAAGGAGGTCCATCTGGTGGGACCCAGAAGAAGAGCCTTCTCCATGGTGACTTCCTCCTTGCTATTTGAAGGACCATCTTCTCCCAGTTATATCCACCCAACCCACTAGAACAGGGAGGCTGAACCAGTGGTGGGTTCCTACCAGTGCGGTCCACTCTATAGCACTGGTAGGGCCCGCTGGTGACGTCACAGTACCGGTGCGGTCGGTTGCCAGTGCCTAGGCACCACCATTTTTTTAAAAAAAATTTACATTTAAAAAAAATTTTCTTCTGCGCATGCCCAGAAGCCGAGCTTCCGGCACTGCGCATGCGCTGCCTTCCTACCCCACAGTGAGTCCAAGCAGGGGAGGATGGCTGAGGGAGTGCGTGAGACACTGAAAGAACGGGCGGCAGGAGCTATCTCGATTCCCCTCCCTTCCTTCAGCAGTCCAAGAAGCCACGAACACACGGTGATGATCCTAGGCATTTTTGCATGTTCGAGGCTTCTCAAACTGCTGAGGGTAGGGGGAACGGGCGGCAGGAGCCTAGGATCATCGAATGGGGAGAAGCATTCAGGCCGGATGGAGCCTCCTAGAAGAACCTCTGCTGCGGTCTTGCTGCTTCCGCTGCGGGGGGCTGCATTGCGGGTGGGCAATGCCCCCCCGCTTCTCCGGCCGCTGCCAAGCTCCCAATGCCCATGCCCACCCGGTCACATGGCTTGCAAGCCACACCCACAAAATAAGCCACGCCCACAGAGTGGCAGTAAAAAAATTAGGAACCCGCCCCTGGGCTGAACATGTTATGGGTTCCCTCTTTGAGGGAGGTCCATATGGTAGAACCAAGGACAAGGGCTCCCTCTCTGTGGAACATCATCATCATCATCATCATCATCATCATCATCATCATCATCATCATCATCTTCATGTGAAGATAGATAGCAATAGATACAGATGATAACATCCACCAGGTCTCCTACTGAATTGAGAGTATTCCAATGACTTTTTTTTTAGAGATTCTGAAATGCAAGTTGTAAGACCTACTACATACAGTCTAATCATGCAGTGGATACAGTAGTTTCTTGAGTGTTCTAGGTATTATTAATTCTGGGTTTTTTGGGGAGAGGGGGTTACGATTTGCTACTGCAATAAATGTGGAATTGAATTATTTGTGAAGGATAAAGCATTATTGATACTGTGAATTTGGGTGTTTGCAAAGGGTGAAGGACACCTGAATTGTGATATTGTCATGTACTTGACATGACTTAAGAATGTCCAGCAGAGGTTATGGCACCACAACATGACATCGTTTTGACCTTTTCAAGGCTTGTGTTGGCTGCTGCCAGCAGGTGATTGGCAAAGAGAAGACCTGGTTTAAAAATCATTTCTTTCTTTTCAGCAGGCAGTTTGTTACAGGTCTCAGACTGATATTTATTTGTACCTAGCTATTATTCCTTTTATAAATAACTCAAGACAGAGAATATATCTGACACGCTTTCCTCCTCCTATTTTCCCTACAACCACAACCCTGTGAGGTAGGTTGGGCTGAGAAAGAGCCTTTCCTACCTAACACAGAACTAGAACTCACCATTTCCTGGTGATTAGCCCAAAATCACCCAGCTGACTTTCATGCCTAAGGCAAGGCTAGAATTCCCAGACTCCTGGTGAGTGGCCCAAAATCCCCCATCTAGCTGTCATGGAACTAGATAACATCTGCTGGTGATTGATCCAAAATCACTCAGCAGACTTTCATGCCTAAGGAAGAACTAGAACTCATAATCTTCTGCTTTCTAAACTGGTGATCACTAGACCAACCTGACTATTTCAGATAAAATAATTCCTGGGGTCATTGTATTTAGGAAATTAATCTTTTTAACTGAGTCTGTTTCTGTAGTTTATGCTTGAACTGGGCAACCATTTGTCTGAAATCTTATAGGATTTGGATTAGAAAACCTCCAAGGTCCCTTCCAACTCTGTTATTCTGTTATTTTATGTGGCAAGTCTGAGCCATGACTTTTTCACATGTAGTGACTAAACTGGAAATTTAAATTTAATTTTTTATTTATATATTATACAAATCATAATTTAATTTAAATTTAAAATACGGTTCATTGTAAATTTCTTATCCGTGTTTTAGAAAGACACCTGCATTCTTCCATTAATACCCTGTGATGGAATTAATTTGAAATTTCTTTTAAAAGTGACCTGCGGCTTTGTCAAATAAGAAATCAATAAATATTGGTGTAATTTGGACGCCTGTACCATGCAATTGGCACTTTGCTTTTGAAGGGGAAACGGACAGGAAAAATAATAAAGTCGGTTTGGATACCATCTTCTCTGCCTATTGAAGAATTGAATTTTGTTTTATTGCATCTCATCAGCCTATATTATTTGAATTTTGCTAGCCTACTATATTAATTGCTAAAGGCTGTCAATCAAACTCCAGTGAACAATCAAACTCTATAGCAGTGGTGGCGAACCTTTTTCGGCTCGCGTGCCGAAAAAGGGGGGGCGCGCTCGCGCGCGCTCGCGTGCCCACACCCATTCCCTCCCCCCCACGCATGCGCACAACACCCCCCCATGCTGCCTCCTGCGCATGCGCACACACCCCCACCCCCGCACAGGCTTACTTACCGGAGCCTGGAACGACGAAACGGAGCCTGGAACGATGAAACCGGCAAACCGGAAGTGCGAAAAAACGCACTTCCGGTTTGCCGGTATGCTGTTTTTTGCACTCCGGAGGGTTCAGGGAAGCTCCCTGAAGCTCCGGAATGCAAAAAAACTACAAAACGGACAAACCGGAAGTGCGGAAAAGTGCACTTCCGGTTTGTCCGTTTTGTAGTTTTTTGCATTCTGGAGCTTCAGGGAGCTTCCCTGAACCCTCCGGAGTGCAAAAAACAGCACACCGGCAAACCGGAAGTGCATTTTTTCGCACTTCCGGTTTGCCGGTGGGAACCCTCGCGTGCCGGCTTCTATGGCTCCGCGTGCCAGCTCTGGCACGCGTGCCATAGGTTCGCCACCACGGCTCTATAGCTTTTAACCTGCTTTTCAATGCTCAATGAGGTTAAAATATCAGAAGCATCATTTCTTTTTTTTGAAAGGGGTTCTAAAAATTGTAAAAAATGGCTAGCACAATCCTAATTTTCTCTTCTTGTTATAAATCGGACTGAGTAAATCCCTAGATTTTCTGTTACAATTCCACATAAACCTTTAATTTCTTTTAGAAAGCAAATGAGGTTTAAAAATTGCAGCGTGATAAAGTGAATTTTATTCCTCCTGAAACATGTTGAACACAGTTTTATTTAAGCAAGACTTACAAACTGGCTGATTTTAATGCACTTAAGAAATTCATAGAGAAGGAATGCAAATGCTCAGGTTTCCTGCAGTTCTGGAGCTGATTTGTTAAATGATAAAGTTTGCTGAACTTTGTTTATTTGTGTCAGAAGCCTCACAAATAAAATAAGGCATACTATATGACATAAAATATAAAATAAAATATTAAAATACAGGTAATCTTCGACTTACAGTACAACCACAGTTGAGCCCATAATTTCATGTTGCTAAGTGAGACATTTGTTAAGTGAGTTTTGTCCCATTTTACGATCTTGCTTGCCACAGTTGTTAAGTGAATCCCTGCAGTTGTTCAGTTAGCAACACAGTTGTTAAGTGAATATGGCTTGCCCATTGACTTTGCTTGTCAGAAGGTCACAAAAGAGGATCACATGACCCTGGGACACTGCAACCGTCATAAATATGAGATAGTTGCCAAGGATCTGAAATTTGATCACATGGCTTTGGAAATGTTGCAAAGGTCGTAAGTGTGAAAAATGGTCATAAATCACTTTTTTCAGCACCGTTGTAACTTTGAGTGGTCACTAAATAAACTGTTCTAAGTTGAGGACTATCTGTATGTACAAATTAAATAGATCTTGCCCAGAAAATTTAGGAAATCAAGCTTATTTATGGAGCTGATGGTTATACAATGTTTGATTCCTTTCAAACATTGCATTTTTCTAACAATACATTAATTTTGCTCACAAATCCGTGATTTGGCAGATTGCAAATCCACGGAGGTCCCGTCTCATATAGGCTTACAACTATTCATTTAGTGACCATTCCAAGTTACAACAGCATTGAAGAAAGTGACTTACAACTCGCCCTCGCTCTTACAACCATCACAGCATCCTCACCGTCATGTGATCAAAATTTGGCAACTGATATGTATTTATGACAATTGCAGTGTCCCGGGGTCGTCACATGATCCCCATTTGCGACCTTCTGAGAAGCAAAGTCAATGGGGGAGCCAGATTCACTTAACAACCATGTGATTCACTTAACAATCATGGATATTCACTTCATAATTGCAGCAAAAATAAAGATAATAAAATTGGCTGCAATTCACGTAACAACTGCCTCACTTAGCGAAGGATGTTCTGGTCTTAATTGCGGTCATAAGTAGAGGGCTGCCTGTATTTAACAATGAGTGGAATGTTACATTTGAAATAGGTTATTTCAAATGTAGTATTTAAAAAAATAATAATCTTGTCCTATTCAGCATACTAATCCATTAAATCCTGGTGTTTGGCTTTGCTTAATTTCTGTTTCAAAAACATACACTATCAAGCATAATAAAACCATAAGATAGAGATTATCAATGCCCAGTTTCAACCCTTACCAAAATTTGGAATATTTTATTCAACCTGTTTTGCTTTCATCTAAAATGATGTCAGGACTGTTGAGATTTTGTTACAGGTTTTACGTTGTTTCCTAAAACCCAGCATTGTCAGAAGAGGTCAAAAAAAGTCAAGATGGTATCCTTGATAGGGCAATCAAAGCATTTTTTTTATTTTGCAATTACTGTGACGCACGATAAAAAGGAGCAGGGTTTCAGTAAGGTGGTCATGACCAATAAGTTGATTCCCCCCCCCCCCCCGGCTAGATATCCCAGTTTTTAAGTGCCTTTCTGGCCAAAACAGGAGAATTTGAACATATCCTATCGAACATGATTTAAACAGAGAAATTATTTGCATACAAGTAGTCCTTGACTTACAACAGTTCATTTAGTGACCGTTTGAAGTTACAGCGGCACTGAAAAATGTGACATATGACCGTTTTTCACACTTACGACTGTTGCAGCATCCCCATGGTCACGTGATCAAAATTCAGACACTTGGCAACTGGTTCATATTTATGACGGTCGCAGTGTCCCAGGGTCATGTGATCCCTTTTTACGACCTGCCGACAAGCAAAGTCAATGGGGAAAGCTAGGTTCACTTAACAACCATGTGACTATCTTAACAACTGCAGTGATTCCCTTAACAACTGTGGGAAGAAAGGTCATAAAGACAGGCAAAATTCACGGAAGAACTGTTTCGCTTAACAACAGAAATTTTGGGCTCAATTGTGGTTGTAAGTCGAGGACTACCTGTATTTGGCCTTTATTTTCCTGTTATCAATCCTGCTTTTTTAAAAGCACACTTTTTTCTGCCTGTAAAGTTAGCAGAGTTAACTTTAGCAGCTTCACTTGAGCCTCTTGGTTTCCATATTCTTTGAATACAGGTAGTCCTCAACTTACACAGTTCATTTAGTGACCATTCGAAGTTACAATGGCACTGAAAAAAGGGACATGACTGTTTTCACACTTATGACCATTGCGGCAACTGACTCCTATTTATGACGGTTGTAGTGTATCAGAGCCACATGATCCCCTTTTTTCAGCCTTCTGATCAGCAAAGTCAATGGGGAAGCAGGTTCATTTAACGACCATGTTATTAACTTGTCACCTGCAGTGATTCACTTAACAACTGTGGCAAGAAATATCTTAAAATGGGGCAAATGTCACAAAATGTTCTCTTAGCAACAGAAATGTTGGGGACAATTTTGGTTGTAAATTGAGGACTACCTGTAACCCTCATTTTGAAAGTTATTATAGCGTGCTCTCTTCTTTTTTTCAGAAAAATAATTCTAGCAGTTGTTAAAATTGTTGCTTTGGCTTTACTGCAAAGACATGGAAAAGACCATGATAGGAAATCCTCAATTAATATACTAATAGCATGTTTAGAAGAGACACAATGCAACACCTTTTCTCACAACAGCAAATGTCTGAATGGAAATGCTTTCAAAGCAGATGAAAATCTAATGTGGAAAGCAATCGAGATATAACAACAGGTAGTCCTCGACTTACAGCTGTTTGTTTAGTGACAGGTCTTCACACATATGACCATCGCAGCCTCCTCGCGATCACGTGGTCTAAATTTGGCCGCTTTGTATATTTACAAAGTTTTGCAGCATCACCTGATTGCCATTTCCAAAGTCAATGGGTAAAGCCGGATTCGCTTAATAACCGCACGATTTGCTTAACAATTGCGGTTATTCACTTAGCAATCGTGGCAAAAAAGGTTGTAAAATCAGGCATGACTCACTTAATATCCACCTAGCTCAGCAAAGGAGAGTCGGATCGTGGGTCGTAAGTCGAGGATTACCTGAATGCCAAATCAACAATTGTGATATAGGTGCCCTGACATTCCGAGCTGTACGTATTAGTGAAGCAGCTTTGTATTATGATCCACAAATCACTTAAGATGCTGATTATTTATTGTTTATTTCTTGCTTAGTGTGATCCTTCCTTCCTTCCTTCCTTCCTTCCTTCCTTCCTTCCTTCCTTCCTTCCTTCCTTCCTTCCTTCCTTCCTTCCTTCCTTCCTTCCCTCCCTCCCTCCCTCCCTCCCTCCCTCCCTCCCTCCCTCCATTCTCCACTTTGTGCTTTCTTAACAAGTAGACTTGTACAACAAGAAAGAAAACTACAAATTTGGGGTCAGGACACAGCATACTGAGTCAAGAAACAAGCAGAAGGTTTCCAATTTGAACCATTTTACATTCAACACAATTACAGGTAGTCCTCGACTTATGATCATTTTTTAGTGACTGTTCAAAGTTACAACAGCTCTGAAAATAGTAACTTATGACTGTTTCCTACACAATCATTACAACATCCCCATGGTCACATGATCAAAATTTGGCCGCTTGGCAACTGACTCATATTTATGACGGTTGCATTGTCCTGAGGTGGAGTGATCCCCTTTTGCGACCTTCTGACAAGCAAAGTGGGGAAGCCAGATTCACTTAATAATTATGTCACTAACTTAAAAACTGCAATGGTTTGCTTAACAACTGTGGCAAAAATGGTCATAAAATGAAACAAAATTCCTTGCCTTAACAACTTAACACTTAGCATCTGTCTTGCTTAGCAACATAAATTTTGGGCTCAATTGTCATAAATTGAGGACTACCTGTATTTTGAGTGTAAAACATTTATTTGTACTTAAAATAAGCCATCATTTTTGGGAAATTTGGAGCTGCAGAATGATGGGATGATCAGATTCCAAATCTCTGTGATCCACTCTAGCTAGAGATAGTCCTTGATTTATGACCATTCGTTGTAACCGTTCAAAGTTACAACCGCTCTGAAAAAAGCAACTGATAATCGCTCCTAGGAGACCCTCACATCATCCCAATTCACATAATCACAATTGGGACACTTGGAACTGGCTCATATTTATGACAGTTGCAGTGTCCCGAGGTCACATGATCACCATTTGCAACTTTCTGGCAAGCAAAGTCAATGGGGGAAGTCAGATTCACTTAACAACCATGTGATTTGCTTAACAACCATGGTGATTCGCTTACCAACTGCAGCAAAAAAGTTCATAAAATTGAATGCCACTCACTTAACAGCCATCTCACTTAATGACAGACATTCCAGACCCAATTGCAGTCATTAGTCGACGACTACCTGTCTTTATAACTCAACATGTTTTCTTTTCAGTCCAACCCGGTTAAATTTAACCCGTTTATGCCTTACTAAGCCTTTAAGGTTGGAAATCTGCTTTTAACCAGGTTTCAGACATTTAAGCAAATGTTTGTCCGTGGTCAGCTTAAGTGATTTGTGGATTTCATTATCACACTTTGCTAAAATTGGTTGCAATCTCAGAAAAAACAACCGTGGGATGGTGTTAAATTTTATTTTTCCTCTCAATTCTTTCCACTCAAGGTTTTTTAAATTTCTTTTATTTGCATAACAAATTTAATGTGATTGTGAGCTTCTGCCTTTTTTTTAACACCATGCTGTTCATACTGTTTTCTTTGTAGTCACTGAACAAGAAACTAAAGTGCCTAAGAAAACCATCATCATGTAAGTCATATATATGCATATATATCTATATATATACATAAATTAGCATTTGTGCTGTGCTGTGCTGCCTCTCTGCATGTCTCATAATCAACCTATACAGGATGTCTTCCACTTACAACCCTCCATTTGACCCTCCGTTGTAAGTTGCAACTTCACTGAAAAAAGTGACTTACGATCATTCCTCACACTTATGACCGTCGCAGCATCCCCATGATCACGTGATCAAAATTTGGGAACTCGGCAATTGGCATGTAGTTACGACGGTTGCAGCATCCCAGGGTCACATGATCCCCATCTGCAACCTTCCGATAGGCCGAGTCAGTGAGGGGGAAACTGGATTCCCTTAACGACTGCTGGTTCACTTAACAACTGCAGTGATTCACTTAATAACCACGGCAAAAGAAAGGTTGCAGTTTACAACCGCAGCAAAAGTAAAGGTCATAAAATTGGGCACGACTCACTGAGCAACCGCCTCACTTAGCAATCAAAGTGCCAGTCTCAATTGTGGTTGTAAGTCGAGGACTACCTGTATTTATTGGCTGTGCAAAAGTGTTTCTTGCCATCCTATCAGGTCTAGTGGCATTTTGGGGAGTTAGGATAAAACTTAGGCCAGGGGACAAAACCATTCGAGGTGTGACTGTCTTATTTCGCAATCTTCCTGAGATAGATCCGGATGCAAATTGTGAGGTCTGAGCAGGCCAAAGTCAGGGAGGGACCACAGCTATCCTGTGCGGCACAGCACTAATTCACAAGAGAGGCTGTGTGCAAAGCTGCCTTTGAACCAGCAATCTTGTCTTCTTGTCTTTATCTCTGCCCACAATCGATCTTATTGAGGAATTGTTCCTGAAGGAGAATCTAGCAATCTAATTGCCTTTTCTTTGCTGGCATCAACAGTTTCACTGCATTAAATTGAAGGGAGAGAAGAATCCCATTCCGAAGAGAATTAAAAGTAATCTCTTAATAATCTACTAACTGCTGGCCCATCTTCTTCCCTCCCTTCCTCCACTTTTTCCTTCCTTCCTTCCTTCCTTCCTTCCTTCCTTCCTTCCTTCCTTCCTTCCTTCCTTCCTTCCTTCCTTCCTTCCTTCCTTCCTTCCTTCCTATTTTTCCTTCCTTCCTGGAAGAAGACCCAGGACCATCTTGTAGCTGGGAGTCAAAAGAGTCAAGATGGCGTCTGTAAGCATGCAGTTGACGCTCTTTAGGACATGCACTGAAAATATGGTTGCAGTTTGCCCTCTTGACTTCTTCTGACCCTCCTAACCTACAGATGTCAAGACCTCAGATGCAGCTTTTAACACAATCTGTCCTTCTCTTGTCGTGCTGACATTGGAAGCAAAGAAGCTCTTAGGGTTAAGATAGGAGGAAGGTCAGGCATGCCTCTTCATCACAACTGACTTTCAACAAAGGATTGTTTGAACCTCTCAGTCCTTGCCTTGATGCTTTTTTTTTTGCTTCCCTGCCAATACAAATGCTACTTAAATTTGATTGCAAAAAGGACACCCCCTTTTTATTGAGAATATTTTGAGTTGCACTGTACGAGCAAAATTTACAACAGCACTGAAAAAAGTGACTTAAGACTTACAACCAACACAGCATCCCCGTAGTCACGTGATCAAAATTCAGACATTAGCAACTGACTCGTATTTATGACGTTTGCAGCATCCCGAGGTCATGTGATTCCCTTTTGCCACCTGACAAGCAAAGTCAATGAGGAAGCCAGATTCTCTTAACAACTGTGTTGTTTACTTAACAACTGCAGTGATACATTTAACAACTGTGGCAAGATAGGTCGTCAAATGGGGTAAAATTCACTTAACAACTGTCTCTCTTGGCAGCAGGAATTTTGCACTCAATTGGGTTCATAAGTTTATTTTATTTATTATTATTTATTTATTATTTGGTTCTTCTATGAAGTAGTTAAGGACTACTTGTAGTTCTTGAGATTACAGCAAGGCATCCTCTCTTGTTTACTGAATTCAAACCCCAAATGGCCTGCATGAGACTTGAGGAATTATATTATTTTTCCTTCTCCTGCCTCCAATTTAGAAAAATACTCTATTGAAATAGGAACTGGGTTGTTTCCTTGCAGACGTTTCATGACCAAACTAGGTAACGTCATCAGTCTAGCACAGAGGATGCAACCTAGTTAGGTCATGAAATGTCTGCGAGAAAACAACCAAGTTCAAAGAGCACCAAGGACTCCACAGTCCAACCCTGAGCTAAAAATATACTCTTCCATCTGTTGAAATAGTTCAGACAGGTTTATTTTTTTTACACTGAAAAAAATTTCAGGGAGCTGAAGGGAATTGAGACTTCCAAAATGGAGACAAGCTGGTGGTGAGAATAATAAATAAATAAATAAACTCCTTTCCAACATTAATTTCTGCATGCACCCAAAGCTCACAAAACTAACCCTGCTGTGCTTCATTTTTGCATTAACCTGTGATGTAGCGTGCATTCCCATGGTTTGAGAATCAGGGAACATTTTAAAGGGTAGGATCCTTGATCCTCTCTGAGTGCGGTGGTTTTCTTGCAGATGTTTCATGACCCTTGTTAGGGAACGTCATCAGTGCTAGAAGGGAGGGGGGTTGTGGAGAGGAGGAGGAGGAGGACAAGAGGAGGAGGAGAAGGAGGAGGAGGAGGAGGAGGAGGAGGAGGAGGAGGAGGAGGGCAATGACTATGGAGTCCTTGGTGCTCTCTGAGCTCAGTTATTTTCTTATAGATGTTTCATGACCCAACTAGGTAACATCATCAGTGCCAGAAGGGTCTGGGGTTCTGGCTTCTAGCACTGATGTTATTACCTGGTTTGGTCATTAAATGTTTACAAGAAAGCTCAGAAAGCACCAAGGACCCCACAGTTTCCCTCCTTCCCCTCCGCCTCCCCCTCCTCGTCCTACTTGGGTCATGAAATGTCTGCAAGAAAATCCCCAAGCCAAGAGAGCACCAAGGATCCCCTCAATTCAGCCCTACTCTCTTCTATCGACCTTTCTCACCCAACCCCAATCTCCAACATTTTCACCATCAGAGAGGAAACCATCACCACCGTCGTGAAAAACCCAAGAACCAAACGGAAGCCATCTCCCGCCCGTCCGTCTTCCAGCTACACTCCTCGCTCTCTGGGCTCGGAGTTCGCAACATCGGAGCCAATTTATGTCAGCAAGATTAGGCAACCTGGTCCCAGGCACGACCCCGAAGGAGTAGGGAAGACCGCCATTCCTACTCTTTTTGTGACGGACCCTCAGGAGAGGCAAGGAGTTGCAGGCAGGAGTATCAGCGTAGAAACCCCTCTGGAAGAACAGCGTAAATGGGTGGAAGTGGAAGAAATAATTGAGTTTAATGTGCAGAAACCAACCCAGATGTCAAGGAAGAGAGGCGCATCCCCCGCGCGATCCGAGAAGGAGGAATTTGCATCAGGTTATTCTCGGCCCACCACGAGACCCAGGCCTTCCTCTGAAGATGACCCAAACCTGAATAATTCCAACAACAAACGAGTTGAGCAGGTCGAATCTCCCATCTCCCAAGATGTTCAAAGATCTGGAGAACCATCGGGGAACCAAAATGAAAGTTCTCGCGTGGAGCTAGAAGGAAAGGCACATCTTCATGAATCCAAAAGCTGGATTGACTCATCTGGGACTACCACGGTTGAAACATCTCAGATGGGCCTTCAGCATCCCCAAGTTGAGGACTATGTTGTGGAGGAGTCTTCTCCCGAAGACGAGACTCTTTCAGATCAAAAAATGACAATAGATGACCCCAATCGGGGAGACCTCTCCGATCTTGGCACCCGCGAAGTAAAAATCCTTACCCGGAACGGGAAAGCATTAACTTTGGAGGACCTTGAAGATTACGTCCCTGAAGAAGGAGAGACCTACAGATGCAGCCGTCTTAATTCCGAAGAAGATAAACCTTGCGAGATAGCCGTTCTCCAGACCGAGATCAACAAACCCACCATTGGCAAACCAGTATTACTGAACGTCGGAAGGCCTGTGGCTTCTAATCCCAGGCAAACCTTCTATAGCAAATTTGAAGGCCGTCACCCTGGAAGTATCTTCTTGTCGGCGTCCAGAGTGACTGAGATGCAACCTAGAGATCCCACCAACGTTTCTTTCCAGGTTGGCGAGTCCCACCGACCAACTTTCTGCACGCAGGTCCAGTTGTCCCCGGAGAGTGGCGCGTCCAATTTCAAAACCGAAGTGTCCACCCGAAGCTACAGCACCACCGTCGGAGAAACAGTCACGTTCCACATCAAGAAGGACGACCCTTCCCAAAGTTAACGAGAAATTAAGGCCAGATCTCTTAACCATGATAAACAATTTAAAAAAAAAACCATTACCATCGACCTCAGCAACAATCAGCGCCTTTATGGAAGGGAAAAATGGGAATACAAATGGAGAAACTACAATTAAAAAATAAAATCCGAGATAAATGGTAACGTACCATAAAATTGATCTTTTGCAAGGGAACACTTCTGTCAGTACGATCTATAGAATGTAATCTTTGATTTGTATTTTTTTTCCTTTTTGTATTAAAAAAAATCAGAACACCATTCCATTATAAGGCATTGAGGTGCAGTAGAACTAGATCATCATTAGTGAGATGAGATTAAATCATGGTTACTTTCTCTTAAACACAATGATAGAAAACTGCAGATTTTTTTTTAATGTTACCAAAAAGGCAATTCCAGAATTTAACAATTCTAATTAATTTCTTTTGCAACTTCTGAAGAGATTTAATGAGATGTAGCACAGGTAGCCCTTGACTTATAACAGCTCATTTAGTGATCGTTCAAAGTTACAACGGCACTGAAAAAAGTGACTCATGACCATTTTCCCCACTTATGACCATTGCAACATCGCCACGGTCATATGTTCGAAATTCGGATAGTTGGCACCTGTGTCACATTTATGATGGTTGCCGTGTCCCAGGGTCACGTGATCCCCTTTTTGCAACCTTCTGACAAGCAAAGACAATGGGGAAGTCAGATTTGCTTAACAACAGTGTTACTAATTTAACAACTGCAGTGATTCACCTAACAGCTGTGGCAAGACAGGTCATAAAAAGAGGCAAAATTCACTTAACAAATGTCTTGCTTAGCAACAGAAATTTTGAGTTCATTTGTGGTCATAAGTCAAGGACTACTTATATTCTATCGCAGGATTTATGGAAATTATTTTATTGAATCCATCTTAACCCACTGATAGAAGTGACACTTTCATCAGCTTAAATGTAGACAATAAATTCATTTAAGGGACTTCTGACTTGTATTTTGATTTTTGGTAATTTCTTGCCAATTCCAAAACACAAGGGTTGGTGTGAAAATGTTGACCGAATACTTTGTTCTCTCCAATCTTTCTTGATATGCTTCCTTTTATTAAAATGAAGATTGCATTGGATAAATATGTTTTCTTATAGCCTCCTCTCACAGACAATATCTCCAATTGTTTTTGACGTTGTCCTTAAAATACCATCTGGTTGGGCAAACTCTTAACATAGATAAAAACAATACCGATTTATGGATGAGTGAGTTTAAATGTATTGCTGAATAATTCTTCATAATTCATCCTTCATTGACACATTTATCTGAACCGTAAATGGAGAATAGAGCATTCTCACCTTGCTGAGAAGGTCTTCTCCAGCCAAAAATAGGGTCCTTCTGAAGATCACCCAACATTTGTCGTTTTCATTATGGCAAGCATTTTTGCCTTGAATACAGGTAGTCCTTGACTTACAGCCATTGGTTTAATGATCAAAGTTACAACAGCACTGAAAAGAGTGACTCGTGACCATTCTTCACATTTACGACTGTTGCAACGTCCCCATGATCATGTGATCAAAATTCAGACGCTTGGCAACTGGCATGTACTTATGATGGTTGCAGCATCCTGGGGTCATGTGATCACTTTTTGTCACTTTATGACAAGCAAAATCAACGGGGAAGCCAGATTCGGTTTACAGCCATGTTATTAAATTAACAACTGCAGTGACTCAGTTAATAACTGTGACAAGAAGGGTCGTAAAATGGAGCAAAACTCACTCAACAAATGTCTTGCTTAACAATAGAAATTTTGGATTCAGTTGTAATCATAAGTCGAGGACTACCTGCAAACATCATGCCACGAAGTGTTTTAGAAGGCTGGGTGGGTTTCATTCAAAGAGTCCCCTTCATTTTGCAAAACTCCCTTTTTGATTATGCTTTACATGTTTACTTCATGGTGTCTGTACATTTTTAACTTTGCCAGTTACCAAATTTTTAAGCTCTGCAACCGTCTCTCTGCAGAAAATTATGTGACCCGTCAGCCTATGTTTAGAAACACAAAATTATGGACCTTGTAAAATGTGGAATTTTTAAGGAAGCTCATTAAACAGGTGCAGAAATGTTCATTAATGATTTGGCTGATAAATAACTAATGAAAAAATAACTTACATTTCTCTTGATCAGCTAATTTTTTTTGAATGTTCAATCACTGGATATTTGGGACTTTTTTAAAAGAAGAACTTTTTGAAATGTTATGGTCTGTCCTGGGGGAGGGGAAGTCTTGCCCGTATGGGATTTACAATCTGTAGATAAATGTTGGGGTTTCTTATAAAGGAATAATAAGAATTTATACTGAGTAACTTTTGTGTTGATGAACCAGCTGGATTAGATATTCTTGGTGCAAAGTGAACAGATTGTTTCCGAGATCAAACAAATTCAGAGACGAAATGTCAACTGCAACGACACTCAATTTTCTATCAATAAAGAATCAATAGCATCATATTTCTTTTGTTGTGGTTTTTTTTCAAAAAAATTTTTTTTTTCATCTTTTAATTGTCATTTGGGCTATGCACCAAATGCATTTTCAATGTCTCTATAGAGACATTGCAATGGGAAATGCAATGGGAAATTTATGCGTGAAACAGTTCCTCAACACTTAGCATCCCTTCAAGAAGGATGTTCGGTGTTTCTTCTATACAGGTAGTCCTCAACTTACGACTGTTCTTTAAAGTGACCATTGGAAGTCCCCAACGGCACTGAAAAAAGGAACTTACGACCAGTCCTCCCACTCATGATCATTGCTGCATCCCCACAATCACGTGATCACAATTTGGTGATCGTAAAATCGGGCACCACTCGCATTACAACCGCCTTGCTTAGCAACTGAAATGCTGATCTCCATTGTGGTTGTAAGTTGAGGACTAGCTCTAGTTTCTTCCAATTCAGAGGGTCATTCAAACCAGTTTCCAAAATTGGCCATTGCCACAATTTTCAGCCGTGCCATTGATATCCAAAATTATTGGAAATTAGGGTGTATGACATTGCTTATTATCCTGGCTCTGTCCAAAGGCACTCCTTGATCTTAAGCAACAAAAAATTATTTTACTTCAGGCTTTTGTTGAGAAATAAATAAATGAAAATAAGTTAGATTGCAAAGTGGGTTTTGCCACTGAATTGTATAAAATGTACAAAATTTGTAGAAATTGATCTATACTGGTAGTCCTCGATTTATGACCGGAATCGAGCCTGGAATTATAGTCATAAATCATAGCGATACTTAAGTGGGCAAAACGCCTGACTTCTGTTTGATTTTATGACCCAACCTTTTTTGTGGCAGTCGTTAAATCAACACCACAGACATTAAGTAAATGCAGTGGTTATTAAATAAGTGCAGTATATCCACTGGGATGGGGTTGGTTTTTTTTTGCCAGAAGTCAGAAGTAAAAACCAGAAACTGGGAAAAACAGCTAAAAATCACAGTCATGTGATTGCAAGATGCTGCAAACTGTCGTAAAAGTGAATCGTTTGCCAAGTGCATAAAAATACAGTTGGGTGATTACATTATGTATCTGTGTGTCTGTGTGCGAGTTTGTGTGAATTTCCAATTTGGGTGGTAAGTCACTTTGGGGAAGTGAGTCATAATGCAGAATAGCTGCTAAGCGTCTGGTCACTAAGCAAGGATTACCTACACTATATTGACCATGGTCATTCTTAGGTTCAATCTGTTGTGGCCTGCCAGCGGCCAGCAGAGCTGGTGGCAGACTCGGACAGTGAGGAGGTTGGGGAGGAACATGGGCCAGTCCTGGAGTCTGGGGAAGGCTTTGATGAATGCTCCGCGTCGGAGGCAGAGATGGGGCCAGGGCCGTCAGACAGTTATCAGCTACCTTCGGAGTCGGAGATAAGTGGGGCTGAAGAACAGCTGGAGCCTGTTCCCGATGTGAGCATGCGCAGAGCTGTCAGGGGAAGGGAACAATTAAGGGACAGAGGTCGACTCTGGAGTAAAGGCACAAGGGGATGCTGAATGGCCCCTCCCATAGGAAATAAATAGGAGCGAAAGCGGAATGGTGTTTACAGGAGACAATTAGTTCGTATTATTAGTGTGAAGATTTGTTTATCTGAAAGACTCTTTGCCAAGTATTTCCTTGTTCAGCTTTACGCCTGGAAGCTCTCGGCTTGGCAACTATCCAAGGACTGATAAGGTCTGTGGTTGCAATTCACCCTTGAAAGACTGTTTGCTGGGACTTTGCTTGATGTGAATGCTAGGAATTCACATTAGCCAAATAAAAAGGGGTTTTGTCGGGACAAGGAATCTGTTTCGGGATTTTGTGAAGCCTAGGTCAAAACACATTCATTCATTAAGTGAACCATCCAACTGCTAAGAGACAAGACACATCAGTTAATTAATTAATTAAAAAGCAATAAATAAATAAATAAAATAAATATCAGGGCATTACAAGTAAGGAATATAAATCAAAAGCCATTAGGGAAAGTACAGGAAGTCTTCTACTTATAACAGTTCATTTAATGACTATTCGGAGTTACAGCAACACTGAAAAAAGTGACTTATGATCGTTTTTCACACTTACAACAGAGGTTGGTTCCTCCTGGCTCGGACCAGTTTGCCCGAACCAGTAGCAACATGCTGGTGATGTCACGATGATGTCACCAAACTGGATTGGTCAGTGCCGGTTCGTGAGCACCGCCATCTTTTTTTTAAAATTTTTTGGATTTTGGGGTGGGATTTTTTTTTTAAAAAAAATCTTCTGCGCATGCGCAGAAGCCGAGTTTCCAGCACTACACATGTGTCACCATTTTGTTTTCAGCTTTAAAAAAAAAAATTGGGTTTTTTTTGTATTGTGCATGCACGTGCACGCTTTGAGCGTGCGGCCACACGCTGCGGGAGGAAGTGAACCGGCAGCGACGTAAGTTGGAACCCACCCCTGACTTACAAAGATTGTGTCATCCCCAGGGTCATGTGATCAAAATTTTATGTTTGGCAACTGTCTTGTATTTATGGTAGTTGCAGTATCTTGTGGTCATGTGATCCCTTTTGTGACCGTCTGACAAGTAAAGTCAACGGGGAAACCGGATTCAGTTAACAAATCAGGTGACTAACTTAATTGTGGTGAATCACTTAATGATCGTGGCAAGAAATGTCATAAAATGGAGCAAAACTCAACTGTCTTGCTTAGCAATGGAAATTTTAGGCTCAATTGTGGTCATAAGTTGAAGACTGCATGTAGGCCGCCCAACCTGGTGACAACTCTGTGTGGCACATAAGAAAATCCCACAAATGTTCTCTTATAAATCAGCTATTTTCCCAATGGAAAACTGCATGATTCTAACTCTGTGGCTAGACTAGACTAGAATAGAATAAAAATCTTTATTGGCTAAGTATGACTGGACAAACACGGAATTTGTCTCCGGTGCAGAAGCTCTCAGTGTACATAAAAGCTATAAGTGATAAATCATAATCATAGTCATCATAAAAATACATTCATCATATATCATAAGATACAACACTTAGTGATATAGGATACTAAATTGGGCGGCCTATAAGAGCGTCTAAATAAATAAATAAATAAATAAATAAGCAATCAACATAAATCGTACTAGGAAACAAAATTAAACAATATAAATCGTAAGATACAAGTAACAAAATTATAGTCATAAGTAGAAAAGGAGATAGGTAATAGGAAAAATGAGAAGAATAATAGTAATACAGCCTTACTAAATAGTTTGACAGTGTTGTGGGGATTAGTTGTTTAGCAGAGTGATGGGCATGGTGGAGAGTCTGAAATTTGAAATGGTAAAAAGTCAGAACCAAGTTCAAACATAATTGTACATTTATTTATTCAATTTGATGGGATGGGATGATTTATATCCTGCTTTTATTATTTTTTAAAACAACTGAAGGCGGCAAACATATCCAACACCCCTTCCTCCTCCTATTTTTCCCACAACAACAACCCTGTGAAGTGGGCTGGGCTGAGAGTGGTTGGCCGAAAGTCACCCAGCTGGCTTTTGTTCATAAAGTGGAACTAGAACTCCCTGTCTCCTTGTGATTGGCCCAAAGTCACCCATTTGACTTTCATGTCTAAGACTGGACCAGAATTCCCCATCACCTGGTGACTGGCCCAAACTGGCTTTCGTGCTTAATACAGGACTAAAATTTCCCAATCTCCTGCTGATTGGTTCAAAGTCACCCAGCCGGCTTTTATGCCTAAGGCAGGAGTTGAACTCAGGATCTCTCCTTTCTAGCCTGCACTAGATCAAAATCTCCATAGAAGATCCACCCCCCCTTCTTTTTTCTTTCCCAAACTGCCTGTCATCATTTATTGAGGCTTTCAGAGGTATTTGCAGAAGGTCAGAAAAGTCAAAATGGGACTTCCCCCATGCCACACTTGAAGCTGTGCCTTGTTTAATGTCCGCCACATATCACAGCCATAGTGTATTCTGTCTGCAGAGCCCTTCAAAAATAAAAAAAATGCTTCAGAGAACACGCTGTGGATGTTGGCATCTTTGTGTTTGTTGTTGGGATGCAACTTATCTTAATCAGTCCTGTGGAAGGAACCCTTTGCATTCCAAAACAGTCACACCCACACCCACACCAGTTTCACAAAAGCAAACACATCTAGAGTTGGGCTGGCATGAAAAGTGCCTTTCAGATTGAGGTCATCCGTTTCTGTTCTTGAAGACATTTTCTTCTCCATCATCTCAGGCGACCACACGGAAGTCAGATTCTTCGGCACCATCACACACTGAAGGCTACAGAGCACTTCATTTATTGCTCCTTTGTTCCACTGTTATGTCTGTCATTTTGGGGGGCAGAGGGCATAGCTTTCCGCCTCCACATGCAATTGATTATGGTAGATAGATCAACAATGGACATTATTTCTTTGCATGATGATTGTTACAGCTAAACAGCAGATGACATACACAATATTTCTTGTCAAATGGAGAATGGTAAAAAAAAAATCCCTTCCTTCCTTCCTTCCTTCCTTCCTTCCTTCCTTCCTTCCTTCCTTCCTTCCTTCCTTCCTTCCTTCCTTCCTTTATCATTCTTGTTTCCTTCCTCCCTCCCTCCCTCCCTCCCTCCCTCCCTCCCTCCCTCCCTTCCTTCCTTCCTTCCTTCCTTCCTTCCTTCCTTCCTTCCTTCCTTCCTTCCTTTATCATTCTTGTTTCCTCCCTCCCTCCCTCCCTCCCCCTTCCTTCCTTCCCTCCCTCCCTCCCTCCCTCCCTTCCTTCCTTCTCATTATTTATTTGTATCCCACTTTTATTATGTTTATAAATAACTCAAGGTGGCGAATATACTTTATACTTCTTCCTCCTCCTGTTTTTTTTCCCATCACAACAACCTTGTGAGGTGGATTGGGTTAGGACTGACCCAAGGTCATCATACCAACTTTCATGGCTAAGGCAAGAATAGAATTCAGTCTCCTGGTGATTGGCCCAAAGTCACCCAGCCGGCTTTCATGATTAAGGTGGGACTAGAACTCACTGTCTCCAGGTATCTACTCCGGTCAGGGGTGAAATCCAGCAGGTTCTGACAGGTTCTGGAGAACCAGTAGCGGAAATTTTGAGTAGTTTGGTGAACCGGCAAATACCTTCTCTGGCTGGCCCCAGAGTGGGGAGGGAATGGGGATTTTGCAGTATCCTTCCCCTGCCACGCCCACCAAGCCACGCCCACAGAACCGGTAGTAAAAAAAATTGGATTTCACCACTGACTCTGGTGCATTAAGCACTAGACCAAACTTAAATGTTCTTCTAATTTATTTTATAGTATTTTAAATCCTTTTTTAAATGATACGTTTGGTTTTCGGCATTATTTTAATCTATCAGCAAATATGCTCTGTGATCAGCAACCAGCAAAGCAATTAAAAAGAAATAAAAGACAATAAAAATGCAAACACCGCAGAATTTAAGACTGAAGTAAGAGAAAACCTTGATTTTTTTTTTTTTTAGGTGGAGGACAAAAGAGAACGGAGGACAGAACATTAGCAGCATTCAGTTTAAAAACAGTGCAGTATTTTTTCCCCTAGGGTTGAGATAGTAACCCATAAAACACTATATTTCTAGCAACAACTAATCTAAATGTTTCTATTTTTGTGACTAGCTGAACTGCAGGCACCTGCTGGCAAAACCAGAGAAAGTGACATGTTGTCCAGGGAAGCAGACATCATTCCCCAGGATAAAAGCATGTGCGAACGTGCTGTTCTTTCTGCCAAGTAAGTTTGTTGAATTTCTTTAAATCTCAATTCACAACCGTTCATTTAGTGACCGTTTGAAGTTACAGCGGCATTGAAAAAAGTGAATTATGATAGTTTTTCACACTTACAGCCATTACAGCATCCTCATGGTCATGTATTAAGACGCTTGGCAACTGACTCATATTTATGACGGTTGCAGTGTCCTGGGGTCATGTGATCCCCTTTTGCGACCTTCTGACAGACAAAGTCAGTGGGGAAGTGAGATTCGCTTAACAACCTTGTGACTCACTTAACAACTGCAGTGATTCACTTAACAACTGTGTCGATAAAGTTCATAAAATGGGGGTAAAACTCACTTAATAACTGTTTCGCTTAGCGATGGAAATTTTGGGTTCCGTTTTGGTTTTAAGTCAAGGACTACCTGTCTCTGAGGTTTGACTATTCCGTCTCCTCATTCCTGGCTGTAAGTCTGCTTCTTGGTTTCCATCATCCAGGGTCCTCGAAATGATGGCGGAGGTGCCGTGGTTCAGGAATGAAAGAACACAGGACATTTTGGATTTAGTCGGGGAAGCCACTGAGGGCATTGTGGAGAAAACCCATGTTGATAAAAAAGGAGAAAAGAGTGTCACAAGTAAGAGATTCTTATCTGTTGATGTGGCCTCAAGGTGAGGGGTTGGACCAGATGATCTCCAGGGTCCCTTTGAGCTCTATTAGTCTACATTCTATGACTCTCTATGGACCAAAATAAAGTGAAGCTTCAAGGCTAGGGTTTTTTTTTACAAGTTTTTTATTTTATGTTATATACATATATCAATGCGTGAACATGGTGGCACCTGCATGTCATACGTTCTAATTACAAGTAAAACTAGTAAAATTAATCATAATTATTACATTCAAACAACTTACATATTTCTAGTAATAATGCACTTTATATTAAGTTGTAGTCTGTTCTTATTCAATTATTCCATGTTTTCTCTTGTTATTGTTTTTATTTTATTATATAAAAGTGTATACACTAATATTCCCCCTTCCTCTTATTTCTATCTCGTATTCTATCTTTTAATCATGTCCCCCTTTTATTAAGAGACGTTTTCTTTCTATCCTATCTGACTTCTAATCATGTCACCTACCTAAAAGAAAGGGAAGAGGGAGAGAAAGGAAGGCAAATCAGAACAACAACAAGAAGAAATCATCTGTCCGTCGTCAGTACTTTAACTGCTATGTTTTGTTTTGTTTTTTTACTTGCCTCCCATATTGCTCTCTTGCTTCAAGGCTGATCAGTGTTTCTAGATATTCAGGTTTTCAAGATTATAGGGCTACCAAGTTCAAACCCCCCATTAGCATCTGCGAAGGGAGGGGGAGAGTGTGGGTTGCGTTGCCTTTTGGAATCAAGGACACAATGAAAGACACAAAACAGCATCTGTGCAATGGTGTCATGAGACAAATCCCCTTGTGGCAGATACGGAGGCAGCCGGATCAATACCATGCTTTTAATGCTGGGCTGCTAGTCCATTACATGAGAACAAACCCTTCTCCCATCTAGCACTGATGATGTTACATATTTGGGTCTTGACATGTCTGCAACAAAACCACCAAACTCAGAGAGCATGAAGGACGTCCCCCTCCTCCTCCTCCTCCCTTTCCTCTTTGGACAGCCCTCCCTCAGCAGAGGGGGAGGGATACGACATCGTCTATCTCCAATCTACAACACAGCCCTTTCAACAGCTCCAAGAAGGCTCCACACACCCATTTGCACCACTCAGGCGACCCTGAGGAGACAGAGAAACCTCCAGGTGGCCTCAAGGATTCTCTAAAAAGGATGCAAATGACCAGCTGTCTGCAAGGAATATAAATCCTTCCATTCCCCACCATCCAAATCAGAGCTGAAGAACCTTCTTGGATGAGAAGCGAAACGTCTTCAAAAGAAAAAACAAGAAACTCCAGTTGTCTCCTGAAAAATCTACCTTTGGGACATGAAACAGAGAGCACCAAGGATCCCACAGTTTTTGTAGTCCTCCCCCTCCTCCCTTTCTCTCTCCTCTTCCTCCTCCTCCTCTTCCTCCTCTTCCCCCTTCTCTTCCTCTCTCTACTCTTCCTCCCCCTCCCCCTCTCTCCTCTTCCTCCTCTTCCTCCCCCTCTCTCTTCCTCCTCCTCTCCCTCTCTCTCCTCTTCCTCCCCGTCCCCTCCCCCTCTCTTCTCCTCTTCCTCTCTCCTCTTCCTCCTCCCCCTCTCTCCTCTTCCTCCTCTTCCTCCTCCTCTCTCTCCTCTTACTCCCCCTCCTCTTCCTCTCTCCTGTTCCCCCTCCCCCTCTCTTCCCCCTCCTCTCTCCTCCTTCTCTTCCTCTCTCCTCTTCCTCCTCCTCTCTCTCCTCTTCCTCCCCCTCCCTTCTCCTCTTCCTCTCTCCTCTTCCTCCCCCTCCCCCTCTCTCCTCTTCCTCCTCCTCCCCCCTCTCTCTTCCTCCTCCTCTCTCCTCTTCTTCCTCCTCCTCCTCCCCCTCTTCCTCTCTCTCCTCTTCCTCCTCTTCCTCTTCCACCTCTCCTCTTCCTCCCCCTCTCTCGTCCTCCTCCTCCTCTCTCTCCTCTTCCTCCTCCTCTCCCTCTCTCCTCCTCTCTCCTCTTCCTCTCTCCTCTTCCTCTTTCCTCCTCTTCCTCCTCCTCCTCCTCCTTCTCCTCCTCCTCCCTACAAACCCCACTCCCTTCTGCAAGCAAACCACCAAGCTCAGAGAGCACCAAGGACCCCACAGATATAGGTACAAGAAGGGCCCCCGGAACCCAAACATTGTTTAACCAGCTTGTGGTACAGGTTTTTATCATGGCTCTGATTGCTTCCTCCTTTCTCCTTCTGAAAAAGAATAGCTCTGCTTAAACCACTGAGAGAAAACCCCACTGCCATCTAGCACTGATGACGTTGCTTAGTTAGGTCATGAAACGTCTGCAAGAAAATAACCAAGCTCTAGAACTGTCCAACTGCACTTCATATTTTTATTTCATTAGGTCCACCATACATGCAGGTGCCCCTTGAGGATGTCCAGGTTCGGTGTGGGGAAATGGCCAAGTTCCAGGCCATCATCGAAGGCAATCCTCAGCCGGTTGTCGGATGGTTTAAGGTATGTCAAAGACACCCCCAAACTTGGGTGGGAATAAAAAAAGAAGCAGCTACAGACCCCTTTGTGGGTAGAAAAATTACGCTGTGTGGACTTAGAAAAAAATAATTACAGGCAGTCTTCAACTTATGGCCACCACTGAGCCCCAAATTTCCGTTGGGGGCAGTTGTTAAGTGAATTTTGCTTCATTTTACAACTTTTCTTGCCACATTTCTTAAGTGAATCATTGCAGTTGTTAAGTTAATCACAGGGTTGTTAAGTGAATCTGGCTTCCCCCATTGACTTTCCTTGTCAGAAAGCTGCAAAAGGGGATCACCAGGCCCCGGGACACTGCAACCATCATGAAATGAAATCCAGTGTAATGTAAAGTAAAAGTAAAAGTAAAAAAAGTAAAAAAAGTAAAAAAAAGTAAAAAAAAGTAAAAAAAGTAAAAAAAGTAAAAGTAAAAGTAAAAGTAAAAGTAAGGTAAAATCCTACACTTAGGCAAGAAAAACCAAAAGCACACATATAGACTGGGTGAAACCAGGCTTAATAGCAGTGACTGTGAGAGGGATCTTGGAGTCTTAGTGGACAACCAGCTAAATAGGAGCCAGCAGTGTGCTGCAGCTGCCAAAAAAGCCAATATAATCCTAAATTGCATAAATAGAGGGATACAATCAAGGACCATAGAGGTACTAATACCACTCTATAAAGCCTTAGTAAGACCACACCTAGAGTACTGCATCCAGTTTTGGTCACCACACTATAAAAAAGGATGTTGAAACTCTGGAAAAAGTGCAGAGAAGAGCAACCAAGATGACTAGGGGACTGGAGGCTAAAACATATGAAGAACGATTGCAAGAACGGGGCATGGCTAGTCTAGTGAAGAGTCCTTCGGGACTTGGGCAGCATATAAGAAATACCAAATAAATAAATAAATAAATAAGGACCAGGGGAGACATGATAGCAGTCTTCCAATATTTGAGGGGCTGCCACAGAGAGGAGGGGGGAGTCAAGCTATTCTCCAAGGCCAGACAAGGAACAATGGATGGAAACTGAACAAGAAATTTAAACTGGAAATAAGGAGGAACTTTCTGACAGTGAGAACAATCAACCAATGGAAGTTGTGGGAGCTTCAACACTTGAGACTTTCAAGAAGAGACTGGACTGCCATGTGTCAGAAATGGTGTAGGGTCTCCTGCTTAGGCGGGGGGTTGAACTAGATGACCTACAAGGTCCCTTCCAACTCTGTTAATCTTATCTAATCTAATCATAAATATCATAATACAGATAGTCCTCAATTTATGACCCACAATTGAGCCCAACATTTCTGTTGCCAAGTGAGACAATTGTTAAATGAATTTTGACCCATTTTACCTGCTTTCTTGCCACATTTGTTGAGTGAACAACTGTAGTTGTTAAGCTAATAATATGGTTAATAAGTAGAATCTGGCTTCCCCATTGACTTTGCTTGTGGGAAGGTCGCAAGAGGGGATCACATGATATCCCCCCACCGGGACACTGCAACCGTCATAAATATGAGTCAGTTGCCCAGCAGTTGAATTTTGATCACGTGACCATGGGGATGCTGCAATGGTCATAAATGTGAAAAACAGTCCTAAGTTCACTTTTTTTAGTGCCATTGTATCTTCAGACATTCGCTAAATGAACTGTTGTAAGTCAAAGACAACCTCTGTTTATAAATATTGTATCCTAAGTCCTTCTTCTGTCTTGGTGCAAACCCTCCCCAGAGATATATTCTGTACTAAGAGCTTAGATGGGGCTGCCCCTGGCTGAAGTCCCAGCGAAGGGCTGAAAGTGCGGCTACCTACCTTATTTTGCGTGCTTCCCTCGCTTCCTTCTAGGGAATTTCCTTGTTGCTGGACAGCGAAAGGATCTACCAGTCCAACGAAGGAACTGGCTACTCTCTGACCCTCTACAACACTCGGGCAGAAGATGGAGGGGTCTACGCTTGCATGGCTAAAAACACTGGAGGGGAGGTGGTCTGCAAAGCGGAGCTGGTGGTGCAGGAAGGTATGTTGACTTGGTGGTTTTCTTCTCCTTTATTCTTTCCTTTCCTCCCTCTCTCCCTCTCTCCTTCTTTCCTTTCCTCTTTTCCCCCCTCCCTTCCTCCCTCCCTTCCTTCTTCTCCCTCCCTCCCTCCCTCCCTCCTTCTTTCCTCCCTCCTTCCCTCCCTGCTTCCTCCCTCCCTCCTTCCTTCCTCCCTCCCTCCCTCCTTCCCTCCCTCCCTCCCTCCCTCCCTCCCTCCCTTCCTTCCTTCTTCTCCCTCCCTCCCTCCCTCCCTCCCTTCCTTCTTCTCCCTCCCTCCCTCCCTCCCTCCTTCTTTCCTCCCTCCTTCCCTCCCTGCTTCCTCCCTCCCTCCTTCCTTCCTCCCTCCCTCCCTGCTTCCTTCCTCCCTCCCTCCCTCCTTCCCTCCCTCCCTCCCTCCCTCCCTTCCTCCCTCCCTCTCTGCTTCCTCCCTCACTTCTTTCCCTCTGCAGACAAAATGGTACAATGAATGGTTGGAGGAACTAGGTATGTCTAATGTAAAGAGAAGGATTGGGGGGGTGGACAATCTTTGAGGGGCTGTCACAGAGAAGAGGGGGATCAACCTATTCTCCAAAGCACCCAAGGTCAGGACAAAAAGAAACGGATGACACTGATCAAAGAAAGCAAGGAGCAATTTCCTGACCGTGACAACAATTAGTCAATGGATCAGCTGTGAGTGCTCCATCACTGGAGGTTTTCAGGAAGAGGATGCCATTTGTCTGGACTAGGATAGTCTCCAGGCTGGGCAAGGGTTTAGGCTAGAAGACCTTACAGACATTCCCTTTCTATTTGCAGTTCTTCGTATTTTGTCTTTTTTTCTCCAGCTCCTTCCTTAAAGGTCTATGTAGATTCTCAATCAGTTCTCCCAAAGTTGCTTTTCCTAAAGAGCAGTTGGACTTTCTTGGTTTTTTTTCCCTTTGAAAAGCTTTTCAAAGAAACGTCCGCTGACTTGACTCGTATTCATGAGTCAGTTTATTTCATAGGTCGTATTATGAATCAGTTGCTCATAAATACTGACTTGTATTTATGACGGTTGTCCCGGGGTCCCGTGATCCCCTTTTGCAGCCCCTTGACAAGAAATGTCAATGGGGAAGCCAGACTTACTTAACAACCATGTCACTAATTTAACAACTGCAACGATTCAAGTATGGCAAGAAAACTTGTAAAAAGATGCAAAACTCACTTAACGACTTAGCAACAGAAATTTGGGCCCCCATTGTGGTCATAAGCCGAGGACTACCTGTATTTGATGGTCCCCCCAGTTCTTGCTTGGAAGGCAAAAATCATTTGTGTCATTGTCACCACTTTGATTCTTATTCTGATTATTGTAGACAAGAAAAGTCAAGAGGCGAAGAAGCGAAGCCCACGAAGAAAACTTCATTCTTTCTACGAGGTTAAACAGGAAATAGGAAGGTAAAAATGATTTTTTTTCCTCCTTAGCGTCCACTATTATTTGGGGATAATATGACACCCGGGAACCTTCTTTGCCCAAGCTTTGAACTTATCGTTTCATTCTCTGAATATTTAACGGTGTTTCAGGGGCTCCTTCAGCGTTCTCAAGAGAGTCGTCCATAAAGCCAACCGTGTGGCTTGTGCAGCGAAATTCATCCCGTTGCGAAGCCGAACGAGAGAGCTGGCTTATCGGGAGAGAGATATTCTAGTCCAGCTTTCCCACGATCGAATTACTCAGTTACTGGACCAGTTTGAAACACGGAAAACCTTAATTCTTATTTTGGAACTGTATCCTTTTTTGAAAAGAGGAATAAAGAAAGATATGAAGAGAGATGGTGTTAGCAGGGGTGGGTTCCACTCACCTTCCCTACCGGTTCGCATCGCATCGGAAGTGCGCGTTTCGCACTACGTCACGTCGTGGAAATGACCCTCTGTGTGTGCGCAGAAGCCTTTGCGCATGCGCAGAGGGTTCTTTGACAGCCGCTTTCAAGGAGCGACGATCGGAGGACCGGTTCAGGGGCGTGACCAGCCAGCCATCGCTGCCGTTTCGGCGAGCGGGGGCAAATTTCCACCACTGGTTCAGCTGAACCGGTCTGAATCAGCAGCAACCCACCACTGGTGTTAAGACACTAGTCCTCAGCGTTCCTTCCTTGCCAAAGTGGCCTAGGTCAAGAAAGAGGTGCCACAAATGCTCCTTTGCTGTTTGTAAGAATCTTGAAAGGTTCTCCAAGTTGGTTTCTATCCCATCTTGCCCTAAAAACTGTCAAGGTGGTGTTGGAAGTAATATTCTTCTGGGTTCAGTTCCAAGTGGGGAAAAAGAACACTGGATTCATGGAAGTTGCTTGGAAAGAAGGTTTTAATGGAGAACAAAGGAACAGGAGCACATGGTATGAGCTCCTGAACAGAAAAGGTGGATCACATGTTTCCAGGTGTTGGGTCCAGAAAAAGGAAAGGGGCAACATGCTTGGAGTTCCTTGCTTTATACTCTCTCTTCGGGTCCTTCCCCAACTGTTTCCTCTTCCTATATAGAAATGTATTCCATTGGCTGTCAAGGTTCACAGGGCATTCTGGGGCATCTCTTGTGGGCTGTCCTGAATCCCAGGTGCGTGGTTGATGGAATCTTACCAGGTCCCATGTGGTGAATGAAAAGGCTTTGTGATTCCTTTCCTGTAGGTTCTTGTCATGTAAAAATAGTGTTTCAGGCTGGGTGGGGGGAATGAGCTGGGCTAGGCCATTCCTTGATGGCCCATTGGCAAGGGTGGGAGGAATGGGTGAGGTGGCACATGAGTCTTTTGTCTGCTTAGAAGCATGTTTCCAGGGATATTCTACTGTATATAATATTCTGCCTTTTAATATTTCCCAGGGTATTTCACCCTTCCAGGAGGGGGTGGGTATTAACTTCCTACAATGGCATTATTTTGAGTTTCTTTCTCACAAGCCTCTTTCTCAGGATGGTGTTAAGCTGACAGAAGAGAATATTTGTAGCTCAGCATTGAACAGTGGAGTCCTCGGTGCTCCCTGAGGGTGTGGTTTTCTTTAACACATTTCATGGCCCAGTTAGGGAATCTCATCAGTGCTAGCAGGGAGAAAACTGTGGAGAGGAGGAGGAGGAGGAGGAGGGGAGGAGGAGGAGGAGGAGGAAAAGGATTGTGGGGTCCTTGGTGCTCTCTGAGCTTGGTGGTTTTCTTGCAAACATTTCATGACCGAGCTAGGGAACAACATTAGTGCTAGAAGAGAGTGGGGTTTGTGGAAAGGAAGAGGAGGAAGGAGAAAGAGAAGAAGGGGGAGAGGATCTGCAGGGTCCTTGGTCGTCTCTGATGTTGATAGTATTCTGACAGATGTTTCATTACCAAACTAGGTAACATCCTTCAGTGCTGATGTTAGAACCCCACTCCACTGTAGCACCGAAGGTGTTATCTACTTGGGCTGTAAAACTTCTGCAAGAAAACCACCAAGCACAAAGAGCACCAAAACCCCAACAGTTCAGCCCTGAGCTACAGGTATTCTCTTCTGTCAGTTCTTCAAGTCCCATCATGCAACTACAGGGGTGTCGAATATCTTGGGCGGGTCCCTCTTTCTGGCCTGAATTGTTTGGCCAGATGGAGAGAGTTAATTGTTGGAAGATTCTTTGAAAACAATCTACATGCATTTGTTCAACCCTCTCGATGGCTTGGTCTAATTGACCTAAGTGTAGCTCACAAAATTGACTTAAGTGTAGCTCACAAAATTATCTGCCTCAATGTCCTACCTGCTAATGACTACTTCAGCTTCAACCGCAATAATACATGAGCTCACAATAGATACAAACTTAATGTAAACCGCTCCAGACTTGATTGCAAAAAATTCGACTTCAACAACAGAGTGGTCAACGCCTGGAACACTTTACCTGACTCAGTAGTTTCTTCCCCAAACCCCCAAAACTTCAACCTCAGATTATCTACCATGGACCTCACCCCATTCCTAAGAGGTTGGTAAGGGGCGTGCATAAGCGCACAATCGTGCCTACCGTTCCTGTCCAATTGCACCCCTATATTCATACCTCTCTTACTCTTATTCATGCTTGTACTATTACATATATATTCAATCATGTTTTACTGTTTATACTTTGTTTATAATCACATATGCTTGACAAATAAACAAATACAAATACAAAATACATTCCTTAACGAATTAGATGTTCCAACGAAGACCTTCTGGACCGCTTGCACAAGAAGAAGATGGTGACAGAAGCGGAGGTGAGAAGACAAACAAGGAGAGTTGAATTCAGTTGAATTCCTTCCCCAGCTCAATTCTTTTCTGGTGTTATAGACTCAATTTCCATTATCCCCAGCCAGTCCAAATATAATTCTCAATACCGATATTATTTGTAGCTCAGAGTTGGATTGTGGGGTCCTTGATGCTCTCTAAGCTTGTTGGTTTTCCTGTAGACATTTCATGACCAAGCTAGGTAACCTCATCAGTGCTAGAAGGATCTATGTTTAACAGAAAGCAAACTCTCCTCCCTTCTACCACTGATGATGTTATCTAGTTTGGTCGTGAAATGTCTGCAAGAAAACAACCAAGCTCGAAAAGCATCAAAGACCCCATAATTTTCAGTCACCAGACACCTTACTGTCTGAGGAAGGCAAGCGTAATACAGGTAATGCAAAGAACTTCAGAATTAGAATTGCAGGACAACGGAAGGGACCTTAGAGGTCTTGTAGTCCAACCCATGCATTCATGCAGGAGATCCTATAGCATTCCAGAAAATGGCTGTCCAATTTCTTCTTAGAAACCTCTAGTGAAAATCAATGGAATAAAGTAAATAAGTAAAAGATGTATACGAAGTAAAAACTTCATTTTTTAATAGCATGCAGAGAGTCAATCAAGTTGGGGGAGGGGGCAGATTGAATTTTGGAAGGAAAATGGTTGCAAAGTCTAAAGTTTAAATCAACCTGTTCCATAATGCTTCTCTAGGTGACACCCAAAGGTGCTTTTTTTCAGGAGGCAACTGGGCTTTCTTGTTTTTTTCTTTGAAGACAAAGAATGCAAATGACCGGCTGTCTGCAGGGAGTATAAATCCTTCCATTTCTCACCATCCGGTCAGAGCTGTAGAAGCTTCTTGGATGAGAAGCAAAATGAGAAGCTTCTTGGATAAAGTGACCAGATTTTTTTTTCTTCAAGCGGGACACCATTGACGGGGGTGGGTTTCTCCATTTGAGTTTTGCCCTCTGCGCATGCGCAGAACGCTGCGCATGCGCAGAGGGCAAAACAGCAAATGTCGGCGTCCAGGTGAGGTGGGGGGGGAGGCGGGAGGGGGGGGAGGCGGGAGGGCGCTTGGATGCCTGCAGCTCGCGACAGGTAAGCTGCCGGCTGCCTCCTTTCCCCGTCTCCCGCCTCCCGTTCGTTGCTTGCCAGCCCGGCCGAAGGGAAGGCGGGAGGCGAGGAAAGGCCTCCCGAAAGGAGGGGAGGCTTCGGGAGCCCGCCTCCCTTTCGGGCGACGGAGGGAAGAAAGGGGAGGGGGACGAGGAAGGGCTGTTTGCGCTGCTCGTAAGATCAAAGCGGCGACGGCTCCTCGTCCCTCACCCCTCCCAACCGCAGCGGCGCCTCCGAGGGCGGGGCTAGGGATGGGGCGGGGGAAGGAGAGGAGGAGCAGCCTCCCTTCCCCCTCCCCCCAGCTTCCAGCGCCCGCCCGCCGCCAACGCCGGCCCGAGCTGAGAGGCCTGCTGCCCTTCAGGCCGATTTTTTGAAAGAATGCCCTAGTCGGGCATTGTTTTAAAAAATCGGGACTTTTTAAGAGGGCGGGCGGGACGCGGGACAAATGGTGGAAAAGCGGGTGTGTCCCGCCAAAATCGGGACGTCTGGTCACCTTATTCTTGGATGAGAAGCGAAAAAACAAGAAAGTCCAGTTGCCTCCTGAAAAAAGCACCTTTGAGACAACCATGACTGGATGACTTGAGAATCTCTACAAACTTTTTTCTATGACTTCAATAACTTCATTTCCCCCCTTCTGAAATAGGTCAAATTCTACATCAAGCAACTTCTAGAAGGGATCCTGTATCTTCACAGCAACGGAATATTACATTTGGACATCAAGGTAATTTTTATGAACATTAGAAACTTGCACCTATCTAATTTCTAGTCCCATTTTAGGCCTGAAAACCAGCTGGATGACTTTGGGCCAATCACCAGGAGACCGTGCATTCTAGTCCCGCCTTAGGCCTGAAAGCTAGCTGGCCGACTTTTGGCCTATCGCTCTGCCCAATACACCTCACAGAGTTGTTGTTGTGGGGAAAATAGGAGGAGGAAGGTGTGTTGGATGTGTCTTGAGTTATTTGTAAAAACAATAAAGGCGGGATATAAAATTAAATTTAAAATTTAAAAGAAAAGGAAAAACAAAATTAAAGTAATAAAATAAAATTAAAATTAAATTAAAATAATAAAAAATAAAATAAAAAATAAAATAAAATAAATAAAAAAATAAAATAAAAAAATAAAAAAAATAAAAAATAAAAAAATAAAATAAAAATAAAATAATAAAATATTCCTCTTCCTCCATTTCTCCCCACCTAGGCTGAGTTGCCATCTTGGAGTGAAGCTGCTAAGATCTGTTTCTTCTTTCTTGACCAATTCTATCTATTCCTTCTTCTGGTCAGTTCCCACCATCTCTCTTCCATCTCTGCAATTTCCAATGGATCACAAGGAGGAATAGAATATAATTCTTTATTGGCCAAGTGTGATTGGACACACACAATGAATTTGCCTCTGGTACAGAAGTCTTCAGTGTACATACAAGCAACATGTCATAAATCCTGATCATAATCATAATGCCATCATCCTAAATCATAAGATACAACACTCAGTGATAGTCATCAGATACTAAATAAAAGCAATCAACATAAATCACAAGATACAAACAGCAAAGTGAAAGTCATCAGATGCTAACGGAATAGGTAATAGGGCAGATGAGAAGGATAACAGTAATACAGTCCTACTACGTGGTTTGACATCCCAGGGCATAAGACATTGTTGTGGGAATTAGGTGTTTAGCAGAGTGATGGCATGGGGGGGAGGAATTGTCTTTGGGTCTGGTTTTTTTGGTGTGCAATCCCTTATAGAGTCGTCTTGAGGGAAGAACTTGAAACAGTTTATGTCCGGGATGTGAGGGGTCTGTGGATATTTTCTCAGCCCTCTTTCTAACCCGTGCAATATGCAGGTCCCCCATGGAAGGCAGGCTGGTTGCCATTCTTTCTCCTGCAGTCCTAACTATCAGTCGGAGTCTGTGTCTGTCCTGTTTGGCAGCTGTGCCAAACCAGACACTTATAGAGGTGCGAATGACAGACTCAAGAAAGATCGTAAAACAGGCAAAACTCACTTAACAAATGTCTCAGCAACAGAAATTTGGGGCTCAATTGTGGTTGTAAGTTGAGGACTACCTGTATCTCAGAATTTCAGCAAGGAAAACCAGTTTGAGTTCCCTTTTTGCCGACAGGTTTTATGCCTCAATTCTTTTCCATACTGACGTTCCTCCTGTATCTACTTCTACAGCCCTCAAACATTTTGATGGTCCACCCCGACAGGGATGACATTAAGATCTGCGATTTTGGCTTTGCCCAAAGGATAAATCCATCGGAGCCTCAGCACAGCACTTACGGATCTCCAGAATTTGTCCCACCAGAAGTACTCTCCAGCTCCCCAGTGTCAACAGCATCGGACATCTGGTAAATGAATCCTTTCTCTTCTTGTTCCTTCTAGTTTTACTCTAATCTTCCTTGCTGCTTTTGGTGAGCCTTCCTGAAGATCAATGGAGAACCTTCTTGAAGATGTGGAAAACCGAGAAGGTTAACCCTAAATTAGTAGACCTGCAAAATGCTGTGGATGTAATATGCTTAGACTTCAATAAGGCATTTAATGAAGTAGACCATAACCTCCTTCTTGGTAAGATAGAACAATGTGGGATAGATAGCATCACCACCAGATGGATTCAAAACTGGCGGACCAACCACACTCAATGTGTAGTCTTCGGTGGAATACGTCTACATGGAGGGAAGCATGCAGTGGGGATGCCACAAGGTTCAGTCTTGGGCCCAGTATTCTTCAACATCTTCATAAATGATCTAGACGAAGGGATAGAAAGAGAACTCATCAAATTTGCAGATGACAGCAAACTAGAAGGAACAGCTAACACTTTAGAAGATAGGCTTAACATTTAGAATAACAACAACAGAAGAAGAGAATATCAGTGTTGGGAGGGACTTTGGAGGTCTTCTAGTCCAACCCAATGCTCAGGTAGGAAATACCATTTCAGACAAATGGTTGTCCAATCTCTTCCTAAGAACCTCCAATGTTGGAGCATCCACAACCTTTGGAGCAGGGGTGGGTTCCTACTGGTGTGGTCTTCTCTATGGAACCACTAGTGGCCGGCGGATTGTAAAACGGCTCCGATGCCATCCTTGCCGGTCCGTCGCGCGGCACCATCTTTTTTTGGGAATTTTTGGGTTTTTTGCTTCCTGCGCATGCGCGGGAATCTCGCCGAAATCGCGTGAGGGATCGTGCACGCATAGTGAGCGCGTGCTTGTACGCAACATGGCGATGCATGCACAGTGCACCAGTAGCGAGGTAGGAGCAACTTGCCCCTGCTCTGGAGGCAAGTCATTCCACCCATTAATTGTTCTCACTGTCAGGAAACTTCAGACTTGAACATTGGGTCCTATCCAACAAGAGGCAGTTCAGTGGTGAGAAAAGTATGGCCCTGCACTTAGGCAGGAAGAACTAAATGCACAGTTAAAGTATAGATCCATGATGGTGAATCTATGGCATGCGTGCCACAGGGGTGGTTGCACGTACATGTGTGGGGGCGGGGCACATGGGGGTTGCACGTACATTGCATTACGGGTGCTGGCACACAATGAGAAAAAGGTTAGCCATCACTGGTATAGGTGGTATCTGGCTCAATAGTTGCAACTGTGAGAGGAATCTAGGTGTACCCATGGACAATCACTGAAGTATGAGGCAGCAGTGTGTTGCACCTGCCAAAAGCACCAATGCAGTCCTGAACTGCATCAACAGAGGGATAGCATCAAGATCACAAGAAGTAATAATACCACATTATACTGCACTGGTGAGGCCACACTTGGAATACTGTGTCCAGTTATGGTCACCATGATACAAAAAGGATGTTGAGCCCCGAGAAAGAGTGAAGAGAAGAGCAACGAAGATGGAGAAGAGCCTAGAAGCTAAATTCGTATGATGGATGGTTGAGTGACCTAGGTATGCCTAGCATATTAAAGAGAAGAATCAGGGGAGACATGATAACTTTCTTCCAGTGCTTGTCAAGAGAAGACGGGGGTCAGATACTATTATCCAAAACACCAGAGGGCATAAGAATTAATGGGTGGAAGCTCATCAGAGGAAGATCCAATTTGGAAATAAGAAGAAATTTCCTGACAGGGAGAACAATTATCCAATGGAACGACTTTCCTCAAGTTGTGGAGGCTCCATCACTGGAGGTTTTCAAGAAGAGACTGGACAACTATTTGACCAGGATGGTATAAGGCATGGGTCTCCAACCTTTGCAACTGTATGACTTGTGGACTTCAACTCCCAGAATTCCTGAGCCAGCATGCGCTGGCTGAGGAATTCTGGGAGTTGAAGTCCACAAGTCATAAAGTTACCAAGGTTGGAGACCCCTGGTATAAGGTCTCCTGCCTTGAGCAAGGGGTTGGACTAGAAGACTTCAGAAGTCCTTTCCATCACTGTTCTAGATTCTAATCTTTTGTGTTTTGGAATTGATCTCCAGAATTTACTGGTTCATGGCTCCCTATCGTTGAGAAACAAAGGAACAATGGAAGATTCTTCTGACGGTAGAACAAACCAGCTCATCCTTTATGGTATAGTTTCTCAACCTTGGCAACTTTAAGATTCTGGCCACCCATCTTAAATTTGCCAAGTTGAGAAATGCTGTTTCAGGCCACCAGAACCGGAGAACGTTGGTCTATCAAGGCTTTATGGGAGCTGAAATTCTTTTCTAATATTTGTTTCTTTTCTTATAGGCCGGTTGGGGTTATTAGCTATTTAAGGTAAGCATATGAGACCTTAAAACTTTGTCACACTATACATAAATCCTCGACCTATGACCCCAATCTAGCCCAACATTTCCATTGCTAAGCAAGACAGTTGTTAAAAGGGTTTTGCTTCATTTTATGATCTTTCTTGCCATAGTTCAGTGTTTCCCAACCTTGGCAACTTGAAGATATCTGGACTTCAACTTCCAGAATTCCCCAGCCAGCATTCTGGGGAATGGAGTTGAAGTCCAGATATCTTCAAGTTGCCAAGGTTGGAAAACACTGCGGTTGTTAGGTGAATGACTGCAGTTGTTAAATGAGTAACATGGATATTAAGTGAATCGGGCTTCCCTAACTGACTTTGTTTGTCAGAAGTTCGCAAAATGGGATCATGTGACCCCAGGACATTGCAACTGTCATAACTATGAGCCAGTCCCCAAGCATCTGAATTTTGATCACGTAACCATGGGAATGCTGCAATGGTCGTAAGTGTGAAAAACAGTCATAAGTTTTTCACTTATGAAGGCGGAGTGAAGAAGATCAATTTCCCCCATGGATGAATGGTTTTGTTTTTAACTTCTGTAATGTTTTTAAATTGTTTTTTATTATATTGTATTGTTCTTATCCTTGCTGTACGCCGCCTTGAGTCCTATGGGTTTGGGTGGCCTCTAAGAACTTTTAATTAAATTTAATTAAATTAAATAAGTCCCCTTCTAAATGCCGTCGCAACTGTAAACAGTCACTAAAGAAATGGTTCTAAGTTGTGGATTACCTGTAAGTCTTATCACCAACATATGGCCATTGTCTGTCTTTTCTTTGCAGGTAGACCGACGATACAAACATTTTAAAATTTGTCATTTTTTTCTTTTTTCAAACAATCAGCTTGACCTGCAAGTCTCCTTTTGCTGGGGAAAATGACCGAGCAACCTTGCTTAACGTCCAGAATGGAATCGTTTCGTGGCATAGCTCTGATTGGGATCATTTGAGCAAAGAAGCCAAGGGTTTTATCGAAAAGGTCCTTCAGCCAGTTCCCCGGTGAGTTGGATGAATACACTTCTCATTTTCATTTCAGAGAGATAGCAAAGCCTTTTCTTCAGGATTTTAGAAGAGGGGTAGGGTACCTGAGGGTCACAGATGGGCTCTGGAAAAGCTGCCGGCCTCTGAAGTTCTTGGTGCTCTCCGAGCTTGGTGGTTTTCTTGCAGAAGTTTTCACGACCCAGCTAGGTACCATTATCAGTGCTAAAAGGGAATAGTGTTTGTGGGAAGGAGGGGAGGAGGAGGAGGAAGAGGGGGAGGAGGGGGAGGGGGGGGAGGAGGATTGTGCTTGATTGGTGCTCTCTGAGATTGGATATTTCCTTGCAGAAGCGAGTGGGGTTTGCTCTCGTTTTATATAACAGCGACTTGCTCTGTCAGTCTTGGTGGGAGTGGTCTTGGTGATTCCTTGATTAGGCAATTGTTTACCACCAAGACCACTCCCACCAACACTGACAGGGCAAGTCGCTGTTATATAAAATGAGAGCAAATCCCACTCGCTTCTGGCACTGATGATGTTAACTAATTGGGTCATGAAACCTCTGCAGGGAAACAACCAAGCTCAGAGAGCACCAAGGACCCCACAGTCCTCCTCCTCCTCCTCCTCCTCCTCCTCCTCCTCCTCCTCCTCCTCCTCCTCCTCCTCCTCCTCCTCCCTTCTAGCACTGATGATGCTCCCTAGCTGGGTCATGAAACCTCTGAAAGGAAACCACCAAGCTCAGAGAACACCAAGGACCCCACAATCCTCCTCTTCCTCTCCAGAACCCCACTCCCTCCTAGCATTGATGATGTTCTCTACTTGGATCAGGAAACATCTGCAAGAAAACCACTAAGCTGAGAGACCCCCAAAGACTCCACAGTCCTCCTCCTGCTCCCCTTCCCTTCTAGCACTGATAATATTCCCTCGTTGAGTCATGAAACGTCCGCAAGAAAATCACCAACTTCAGAGCGCACCAACAACCCCACAGTTCAACCCTGAGTTACAAATATTCTCTTCTGTCAGTGTCCATATTCTTCCTATCCTGCTTCTCCAAAGTCCATTATCCCAGAAAATTCTTGAAATTTGGAAACCTATTTGATTCATTGATTGATTGATATATCAAACCTTATCTGACCATCTCCCTCACAGAGGGGTTCTGGGCAGTGTACAGTTTAATCAATAGAATAAAACATTAAAAACCAAATAATATAAGGTTTAGAAATTTGAAAAGTGTGATAGTGCAACATTGGGGTGGATATTTTTTAGAAGTGGAGAATTATGTCCAAAAGTGGAACAGGTCAAAGCATACAATGATCGATGGCAAAAAGCTGCTGAAGAAGAGATTTCAGAGCATGAACAGAGTGCTGATGATCTTAGCCTGAATTCACACAACCCCATGAGACCTTTGCCAACCATATTAAACCACCTTTCTGTTCAAGATCAGTTCTTTCCAGACACACCAGAGTCGTTGAGATATTCTTTGAATACACAGCTGTACCTTGACATATCAAGTAAAACCTGTTTATTGTTTCTCTTTACAGAACCAGGCCAAGCGCGATGGAGTGCCTCTCTCACCCATGGTTTTCTGTAAGTTTTGATCGCTGTTGAAGGCCTGGTTTTGATTCTCATCCCCCTTTTCCCCTAATCTGGACTGCAGGGATGTCTGTGAGGGTAGAGAGGTCAAAAAAGTCAAGATGGCAACCCAGTGGGACAAGGCTCTGATTGCACAGTTGTAATTTCCATATTAATTTTTTAACTTCCACAATTTGGAGGATGCCTTTGCTAAGACTATCTATGTCAAAGTGTGGGCTTCTCTCAAAATGTGTAATGTACAGCAGGAATATAGAGAAATAACGGTGTGTTTTGACCTGGTGGCTTGGTTTTTTTTTCTTCTAAAAATGAACGAATCCAGACGAATAGTAGAAGCTCTGGTTTTCAAATAAATCGGGATATTTGCTGGTGTTTGAAGATATGACCCAGAATTTATTTTCAAACTGATACATTCCTTTTCAGCACAAATCACCACCTGAAGAGGGTCATTTTATCGAGACAAAACCGCTCAACTTTTTTGTATCCCGAAGCAAATGGCAGGTTAGTAAGAGGCTCTACTCCGATGTACAATTATTTTGGCTTCACTAGTGTGGGTGTTTTGGGATCCGTTGTATGCGTTGTTATGCATGTTTTAAAATTTTTATTTTAGAGATAGAATATATCTAATACAAACCCTCCTGTTTATTCCTAAGGAAGCTGGCAAACTTGGAAAGAGAATAATTTGTATTTAAATGCACATTTAAACGGCTTCAATGTTGTTCCAAGGTTCCTTGTCCCACGTACCCATATTAACAGCAAGCCCCAAGGTAGCATTTCTCAACTTTGGCATCTTTAAAGACTTGTGGACTTCAACTCCCAGAATTCCCCAGCCAGCATGGTTGGCTGGAGAGTTCTGGGAGATTGAAGTCCAGATATCTTTAATATTGCTAAGGTTGAGAAACGTGGCTTCTAAAGAGATGCTATTTATTTACTTTTACTATTGGATTTCTCTGCTGCCCATTTCATTAATATAAGTAGTCCTCGACTTATGACCACAATTCAGCCCAAAGCTTCTGTTGCTAAGCCAGACACTTGTGATGTGAGTTCTGCCCCATTTTGTGAATTTCCTTGCCACAGTTGTTAAGCGAATTACAGTTAAGTTAGTCCCACAGTTGTGAAGGGAATCTGGCTTCCCCATTGATTTTGCTTGTCAGAAGTTCGCAAAAAAGGGATCACGTGACCCCGGGACACTGAAACCGTCATAAAGATGAGTCAGTTGCCAAGCGCCCGAATTGGAATCCTGTGACCTGCAACAGCTGTACATATGAAAACCGGTCACAAATCATTTTTTCAGTGCTGCTGACTGACTTACAGCCATTCTAAATGAATGGCTGTAAGTCGAGGACTACATGTACCTGCTAGCCATATTTGAAAATTACCTCTTTTTTTAACACGTGAAACAACTCTCAAGAATAGATTGCAAAAATCAAATGGGGTTTCCTATTAACTCCTGAATCACAGCGGCTTTGTAAAGAAATGGAAGAGTGCAGAAAATCCTCAACTTAGGACCACAATTGAGCCCAAAATTTCTGTTGCTAAGTGATAGAGTTGTTAAGTGAGTTTTGCCCCATTCTACGACCATTGTGGCCACAGTTGCTAGATAATCACTTCCGTTGTTAAGTTAGTAACACGGTTGTTAAGTGAATCTGGCTTCCCCATTGACTTCACTTGTTAGAAAGTCACAAAAGGGGATCATGTGACCCCAGGACACTGAAACCGTCATAAATATGAGTCAGTTGCCCAAACGTCTGAATTTGGATCAAGTGACTATGGGGATGCTGCAACGGTTATAAGTGTGAAAAATGGTCATAAGTCACCTTTTTCAGGGCTGAATGGTCACTAAACGAATAGTTGCAAGTCGAGGACTACCTATATTGCAGGTGTTTTTTATGAAATTATTTGAGATATAATCATCATTTTGATCATGGTGATGTAGTAGCAGCATATGGGGAATGCATCATCACTAGATTGAACAGCCATTTTTCCTGGAATGGTGTAGGGCGGTGATGGCGAACCTATGGCACGGGTGCCACAGGTGGCACACGGAGCCATATCTGAGGGCATGTGAGGCATTGCCCTATGTCAGCTCCAGCACGCATGTGCGTAGTGGTCAGCTGATTTTCTGCCTTCTTTTTGGCCGTTTTCCTTACCCCAGGCTTCAGGAAAGCCTCCTGAACCCTGGGGACAGTGAAAAACGGCCCAACTGGCCTACCGGAAGTCCGGAGGCTTCAGTGAGGCCTGTGCGCATGCGCAGGGGGGCAGTGCGGGGAGTTGTGCACATGCACAGGGCAGTGAGAGGGTTGTGCGCATGCACGGGGGAGGGCATTGCATTATGGGTGTGGGCACGCACATGCACGCTATCGCGCGTGTGCGCACCCTTTTGGCACCCGAGCCAAAAGCAGTTCGCCATCACTGGTATAGGGTCTCCCTCTTGAACAGGGGGTTGGACTAGATGACCTCCCAGGTCCCTTCCAACCCCATGATTCTAGGTTCTATCATATTGTGTTTGGGCTGGCCTCAGTTTTCTCTTTTCCGCTGTTTTAATCTTCCTCTTCTGTCATTCCTTTCGTGACCAGCGGTCTCTTATGAGCTACAAGTCGTTGCTCGTGATGAGACCGATCCCAGAAATTCTGGAAAAGCATCACAAGAACACCTCGCTTGGCGTCTCCCGACAACTGGTCGAAGAGAGCAGTTCCTCCAGCACCAGTGGGTCATCTTCGGACAACGAAATTTTGGTCTCCCCTGGGAAAAAACCTTTTGGGCCCATTCCAGAGGTCCGTCTGTCTGTGCTGGAAGGCTCAAACGATCAAGAAGATGAAGTATTTGAAGACGAGTTCAAACGTCCTGATGGCTCCATGCCACCCATCAAAACCAGAAGGTTGAAGGAATCTTCAGCGAAGGGACATCCCGTCCAAGAACGAGAGATCTCCGAGGTTGACGCCCATGGAAGACCGTTGTTTGAGCTGGCTTCGTTGCAAGATCAAACTGGATTGTTGCCTCCAGAAGAAGGAAGACTAGAACGATCTCCAGGCTGTGTCCCGAGACATAGCGTCGTCAAAAGTACTTTTTACAGCCACCCGTCGGAAAATCTGACCGATTTTCCTTCCTCGCCAGGAAAAGGGCAAAGAAAACAGTTAGAAAAAGCTAAGAGATCTTACAGGAAAGCTGGATACTCAAAGTCCGCTTTAACTGGTCTACGGGAACCCTTGCTAGAACGGTTTGAACTTGGTGGAAAAGGAGGGCCATTGGCAGATGCAGAATTGGGGAAGGAACGAGAAGGACCTCTAATCACCAAATCAGCTTCTTTCGATACTGCTCAGAAGTCTCCCAAGGTGACTTTCCAGGTATCTACCAGGAGCCGTTCTTTGGATGACTACAGAATAAGAGCCGAGAGCTTCGCTGAGGAGCAGGAGATTGCAGAAGAAGACCTGGACACCATGCTGCAGGGTAGTCCGGCAGAAGGAACTCATGTGAGGGATGAAAAAACATCAGCAGCAAAAGCTAGGGAGGGTTTTTCTGAAGAACACCCAAAGTTAGCCCCACTGGATCACAAGGGAAGGTCCAGGTTGGGCCTTCAGCAGGACAAGAAGACCTTGATTTTGGCACAGGGCTCTGAAAAAGAGGAGGATTTACCTCAGAAAACGAAGGTGCCACGTTTTGTGGGAAGATCTCCTCAAGGCAGAGAAGATCTGATTCTAGAATCTCAGCAATCTGGTTTTGCTTCAGGGTTGGCTTCAAAATGTGACATCGAGGAGGAGCAGACACCCGTGTCTTCTCACAGGGATGGACAAACCGTTTTTCCAAAGGGGGAAACCTCTGCCTTGAGAGTGCCACCATCAGGGAGCCCAGATTTGGTGTCTCGGGATAGCAAGGAGGAAAAACTGCCCTGTGAGGCAACCCCAAGTCCTCCCAAGAGTATTGAAGGACGTCAACTTCAACAAGGAGAAAGTCTTCGCCTTCTGAAAGCCGTTCCTTTGCGCATCTCCCATGTTCAGGCTGAGAAACAGCTTGCTGGTGCTCCAGACAAGAGTCCCAAAGACCTACAGACTGTGCCAGTGAGTGAGGGCCATCCATCCTTCATTTATCCTGGGACACAAACGGTGGAGAGTAGAGGTTTAGGTCCTCCTATTTTGCATCCTGACATTTCTGCCTCCTCTATCCTTGAGGAACAGCAAATTCCATCCCAGAAGCCCTCAGGACCCCGGTTGGCCAAGTCAGCCATGCTAGAGAAGAAAGGTCTGGAGGGGCTGGACATCCCTCAAGCAAAAATGCCCACACCTTCAATCTCTGAGAGTGCAAAGCAGAAACCTTTACATCAGTTGCCCGTTGCACAACTGGAAAGGAAGCTGCCTGTTGCAAAAAGCGAAGGTCCTGTTCCTCCAGGGATAGTTGCTCTGGGAGGAAGCCAGCACCCATCACAACGAGAGTCTCCTCTTTACAGAAGACCGTCTCCTACTACCCCAAGAAGTCCTGCTGCTCTGATGCAACCATCTTCCCAACCAGGGTCCACCTCAGTACCCATACTTCGTGGAGAAACCCAGATGGCCTCCCTTCCAAAGTCCTCTGCTTACCCAGAAAGAGAGTCTCAGCGTACCCCTCAGGCCCAAGCAGATCTGATGTCCTTCTTTGAAGCCGAAAAGTATGAGCTTTACCACCACCTGCCCTCTGCTCCTGGTGAGGCCCTCAAGGGCCAAACTCCCGCCGAGGCAGGCTATTCTCAAGCGAAAATGAGACCGTTTGCAACCTCTGGAGAAAAAGTCTCCACAACTCAAATGAAAAGGCCATATTCCGTTGGAGAAGGCAGAAGCCATGAGCAAAGGCTTTACGGTGACTCAGAGGCTCACGTTCTGGAGAACGTAGCGGAGAAGATGGCTTACCGGTCGAAAGCAACACCTCCTTGGCCAGAGTCACCCCAAGATGAGATGCTCCGTCAAAAGTCACCTGGCCAAGCGGTGGGACCGAAAAGCAGGTATCTGGTGCGCAGAGGCAAGAGGGAAGGTGGCATTGGCCTAGCAGATCCTTCAGAAGCCGATATTATCTATCCTGGAGAAGAAGACTATTTCAGTCTTCAGTCTTACCTGAGCAAGAAAGCCAGGATGTCTTCTCCTTACGAAGGCTTGGATTATCCAGGAAGTAGCCGGATGTATGAAATTGCCCTTGTGCAGATCCAGGATCTCTCAGAGATGCCTCGTCCTGACAGCAAGACCTCCAAATTCGATATCACGGAGGTGGAACCAGCTTTCCTCAACCTCCATGAGCTCTATGACATCGTCTATTCTGCGTTCGACTTCCTGAGTTTCAGGAAGGCTCCTGAGAATTTGCCCAGCAAAAGGACACCTGGATCCAAACTTCCTTCCCAGCAGGAGAAAAAAATACGCCTCAGGGGGGATAATTTGCCTGAGGTGGCCCTCACGGAACCTTCCGGAGAAGAAGAAACAGGTGCCCTCAAACTGGAGGTGGGTCTGACTCCTGAACCAGCCATGGCACCACGGATAGGGAAGAGGTCTGACTCGGAAGGTGATCTACCGATGGGGACCCAGTATGATCTCCCGTCAGACCCAACGAGGAAGAGGAAGAGTTCCCTCCAGAGTGCCTTAGGGCTTTTCAAGCCGGTTGTCCGCTCTCAGTCCATGGAGCAGGTGGAACCCAGTCTGAGGAAGAGGATGAAGGCATCCGTAGCTCAGTTCTCGAAGATGTTGACCAGAAAACTGTCCAGTGAAGACACCAGAACAGGTAACGATTATCTTCCTTGGCTGACATGAGCCAAGGGAAATGTAAAAAGAAAGAGTTTTAATCCTTCTGCAGGAGAATGAGCTTAGGGCATGAGTCCAAACCAAAAACAGCCATTGCAGCTCCCTCTCAACACAACTACCAAACAAACAACACAATCAGTTTCCTGACAGATTTAACTATTTCGCTCCTATAAATATTTTTGCTGTGGACTGTTCTGGTCCAAAATTGTAGAATTAAGGAGAACTTTCCTGTCTGTGAGAGCCATTCATCAGCTTCCCTCCAGAAGTTGTGGGCGCTCCATCACTGGAGGTCTTTAAGAAGAGACTGCACAACTTATTTGTCTGAAATGGTAAAGGGTCTCCTGCTTGAGCAGGGGGTTGGGCTAGATGACCTCCAAAGTACTTTCCAGCTCTGAAATTCTTTAAAATTTCAGGGTTTTTAGGTGCCCCAGCCTACTTTAGGTGTCTCATCATAACCAAACCTCCAACACTAACATAGCCACCACAGATGTCCTCAGGATCATTCCAGAAGTGGAGATATTCTGGGTGCAGAAATGGATATTAGGGTAGGCCGAGCTATAACTCAATAGAGGGAAAGGGGAAATATATTTATTTATACATCAAATGTAGAAACAGTGAAGGAGAACCTCAAAATAACCTGGCTGGATTTTGGATAGAGAGATCACCTGGGATGCTTTTAAGAGTCCGTTGTCACATCCTAAAACAATAAAGTAGCATTTCTGGAATCTTTGTGGGGTCTGTTTCTGGATCCTCCTCAAAGGGTTGATAGGTAGCTACCAATTCTGGTTTCAATCCAGCTTCTAAAAGGTACCTCAAGATATTTGTGAAAGACATCCTGGTTAAGAGAGGTCCAAAAGAGCAGCAGTCTCCAAAATTTGTAACTTTAAGACTTGTGAACTTCAACTCCCAGAATTCCTCCAGCCAGCATGATTCTAAGAATTTAAATGCCTATACATGAACACTCAAAGTTTAGGGAACAAACAGGGTGAACTTGAAGTACTAATACACAAGGTTAGGTATGATATAGTTGCCATTACAGAAACTTGGTGGAATGGAACTCATGAGTGGAATGTACTGATAGAAGGAACAAACTATTCAAAAGAAAAAGACCTAACAAAAGAGGAGGTGGAGTTGCATTATATGTTAGAGAATATTTCCTCTCTAACAGACATGCACAAAATCAAGAAAGCAATGGGTGGAAATTAAACAAGGAGAGAAGCAACTTAGAACTAAGGAGAAACTTCCTGACAGTTAGAACAATTAATCCGTGGAACAGCTTGCCTCCAGAAGTTGTGAATGCTCCAACATTGGAAGTTTTTAAAAAGGTGTGTGGATAACCATTTGTCTGAAGTGGTGTAGGGTTTCCTGCCTAGGCAGGGGGTTGGACTAGAATACCTCCAAGGTCCCTTCCAACTCTGTTATTCTAAGAATTGAAATCCAGAAGAAAAGGGAAAGACTTGGCTGGCTGAGGAATTCTGGGAGTTGAAGTTCACAAGTCTTAAAGTTGCTAAGTTTGGAGATTTCTGCAAAACAGAATGGAGCTTTGGATCTCCTGGCTGCCACTATCCCTTACCTTTTTGGTGGTCCTCTTATTTTCTAGCCTCTGAGGAAGTCAAGAGTGAGGAAGCTGAGAGGACCTCCTTGACGGAGCCTTCCCCAACTTCCAAAAAGAAAAAGATGTTCTCGGCATTCACCTTGCCAAGCCTCAAGACCAAGGACAAAGGTAGAACCACGGGAGGGGGGAACTGAAGGAAGGTTGGGAGGTTGGAGTGGAGGAGGGAAGGTTGAAGGGAGGATTTGGGTCCTCAGTTCGATCTCTGCCTTCTGCCTTTTTTAACCATTAACGCCCAACAGTGGGGGTCTTTGGTTTAGAAATGCACTGAATAATAAATACATATTTGGGAAGGAGGCAGGGAGGGGAAATAGGAAGGAAGGAAAAGGAAACTGGGAGGAAAGGAAGAAAGGAAGGAATAGCAATAATAAAACCAACCAAAAAATCCATGGTCCGCCGCATTTTGCCCCAGAAATAGTTCTGAAGAGTCTTCAGGGGCCGCCCCATGTTGCAAACATTGTAGTAGTCTAGCCACAACTTCTAAAAAAGGCCTGGAAAGTTCCTCTTTTAGTTCTCATACTTCTGGGCTCCGTTCCTAATTTTTGACATTAGTTCAGAAAGTCCAAGTGAACTTACTTAGTTCGATTGGGCTTGGCCGGTAACGGGTTGGATGATTCCCCCGGAAGCAAAACCAGCATATTTTCAGAATCAAGACATCAAATTTAGTCACAAGCCTATGATACAAAACTATCCCTTCTCCTTTCCAGGACCTTCTTTCACAGAAGAGCTCACCGATCAGACAGTTGCCATCGGACAATCTCTGACCCTCTCCTGCCGGACCTCGTCCCATTCCTTCTCTGGCATTGAATGGTTCAAAGGTACCGTAGCTGCTGCTCCTATCACAGGTGGACAGATTGGCAGGATCTTCCCTTTCTCCAGACTGGTCCCTGTTCATCTCCTGGCTCCTTTTTCAAACCCCTTCCTGCAGGTTGACAACAGTGTAACCTGGGGACTTCGAAGCTCCCTGTGCTGGGTTGTTTTACTTGCAGGTGTTTCATTACTAAACTAAGTAATATCATCAGTAATAGAAGAGAGTGGGGTTTGTGGGGAGGAGGAGGAGGAGGAGGGAGGAGGAGGAGGAGGAGGAGGAGGAGGAGGAGGAGGAGGAGGAGGAGGGAGAGAGACTGCGGGGTCCTTCGTGCTCCCTGAGCTGGGTTGTTTTTCTTGCAGACATTTCATTACCAAACTAGGTAATATCATCAGTGTTAGTAAGTGCTCAACTGTTGAACAGGTGACGCATTTTGCTATCAACTGACCTTGCCTGCCTACTTTAAAGCTTTCTGGGGTTTTGAGGGTTGTGGGGTGCTTTGGATCACAGACAAAAGGGGGCTTTGGTGCACGCAAGGATGCTCAAATGACATTTTGCAGCTCCTCAAAGCTAGGGGTATTTTCACCCAGGGTGGGGTAACAGCCCTGTGCAAAATGCCCCTTGATCCTGAAAAAAGATGCATTCGGTTTAAGGTCTTGCAGGTGAGTGCTGCAGGTGTTCCTCTGCATGCTTTGAAACTCTGCTTGGAAACCAAATGCTGATCGTTCCTCTAAAGGGAGTCCTTTTACCCCCCCAAAATTCCTCTTTCATCCAGTGATATTTCCAAGCTATATTCCTTATATAAGTAGTCCTCGACTTACGGTCATTCATTTAGCAATCAGGAAAAGGGAGGAAGGAAGGAAGGAAAGGAAGGAAGGAAGGAAGGAAGGAAGGAAAAGGGAGGGACGAAGGAAGGAAGGAAAAGGGAGGGACGAAGGAAGGAAGGAAGGAAAAGGGAGGGATGAAGGAAGGAAGGAAGGAAGGAAGGAAGGAAGGAAGGAAGGAAGGAAGGAAGGAAGGAAGGAAGGAAGGAAGGAAGGAAGGAAAGAAGTTCAAAGTTACAACAGCATTGAAAAAAGTGACTTATAACTGGTCCTAACACTTACAACTATAGCAGCATCCTCGTAGTCACATGATCAAAATTCAGGCAATCAGCCACTGTCATGTATTTGCGACAGTTGCAGCATCCTAGGGTCATGTGATCACTATTTGTGATCTTCCCAGCCGGTTTCCGACAAGTAAAGTCAATGGGTGATGCCAGATTCGCTTAACGATCGTGTGATTCACTTAAGAACTGCTGTGATTCACTTAACAACCGTAGCAAAAAAAGGTCATGAAATTGGGCATGGCTCAATTAATGGCCTCACTTAGCAACAGAGATTTTGGTCCCCATGGTGTCCATAAGTCGAGGACTACCTATAATTTGTGGGCTCCTGATTCCCGGCATTCCAAAGAGATTGACCTTCAATTTTAGGCAGTCGCCAAATTCCTGGCAACTTTCTTTTTATTGCCTTCCAGACGGAACAGCGATTTGCAGCACGGATCGGATCCTGATTTCTTCGACTCTAAAACGGTTCCAGCAATTAACCGTGCTATCGGCTACGATGGCGGACTTTGGCGTGTACACCTGTAAGGCTACCAGTTCCCACGGTGCCGTTTCCACCTCCTGCACCATAAGGAAAGCAGGTAAAAGATGGTTTCCTTCCCCCTTGGACCCCGGGATCCAAGAAGGCTGCAACCTGCCACACACACACACCGTCTGCACCCCTCAGAAATTGTGGGTCCAAAAATGGGAATGTAGAGGAGATTTAGGGAAGGGAAAAAATCTCTCCTTGGGCTACCTGAAGGCATCTCGCCCTTAAAAATCTCCCCAAAATTTAAGATAGTCTTTACCTAGGGATTAAGGGGCATTTCACCCCATCAGCTTTCTCCCAAATCACCCCTCCCTCTGGCCCCATTGATGGTGTTTGTGTTTCTTTTCCACCAGTTCTGTCTTGTATTTGTTTAGTTATCTGTTTATACTCTGTCCATTCGTACATCTCTCATTCTCCACCTCTTTCTCTTTCCACTCATCTGAATTCATGTCTGATTCTGTCTATCTCTATCATCTTTCTGTCTGTCTTTCTGTTATTTCTTCTATCTATCTATCTATCTATCTGTCTGTCTGTCTGTCTGTCTGTCTGTCTGTCTGTCTGTCTGTCTGTCTGTCTGTCTGTCTGTCTATCTATCTATCTATCTAACATCTATCTATCTATCTATCTATCTATCTATCTATCTATCTATCTATCTATCTACCTACCTACCTACCTACCTACCTACCTATCTATCTATCTATCTATCTATCCCACACTCTATCTATGCAAACAAAACCTTTCCCTCCTCCTCCTCCTCCTCCTCCTCCTCCTCCTCCTCCTCCTCCTCCTCCTCCTCCTCCTCCTCCTCCTCCTCCTCCTCCCTGCAAACCCCATTCCTATTTACCACTGATGATGTTTGTTTGTTTGTTTTATTTGTCAAGCATATATGATTAAAGCAAAGTATAAACAGTAAAATTATGATTGTATACACACACACACACACACACACACACACACACACACACACACACACACACACACACACATATATATATATATATATATATATATATATATATATATATATATAATAGTACAGGCATGAATAAGAGTATAAGAGGTATGAATATATGGGTACATTAGGACAGGAAGGGTAGGCACGATTGTGTGCTTATGCACGCCCCTTACCGACCTCTTAGGAATGGGGTGAGGTTGATGGTAGATGTTACCTAGTTCGGTCAACCAGTCCTGAAGAACAACAATACTCTTCTATCAACATCATGTTTCTTAGGTAATGAAAAACATTACTTTAAATAAAAGACATTGCAACTGGAATTAATGAGGGTTTTTCTCCTGATGAGATCATCCCCCAGAGTTCGTGACTGAGGTGCAGCTGGGCTGAAAATGATGTTTCACGATGCTTCAAGTTGCTTTCGAGTGTGTTTTCAAAATCACATACACACCAACATTGGGATTAACAATGGTTTTCTATTCTGGCAGAGGCGTCTTCCAACATACCTGCCCCTGATATCGTTGAAGTTCTTGAAGATGGCGTAGAGCTGGCCTGGGAAGCGATGGAGCTCAACGACCCAGTGACTTACACTGTTCTGTGCAAGAAGGATGGTAAGCAGCTTCTCTTTCACAGATAGTCCTCAACTTATAACCCCAATGGAGCCCAAACTTTATGTTGTTCAGCAAGACAGTTGTTAAGTGAGTTTCACCCCATTTCCCGCCCTTCCTTGCTTTTATTTCAATGTTGCAAAGGTAGTAAGTATGAAAACCGGTCATAAGAAGTTTTTTTCAGTGCCATTGTAACTTTCAATGGTCACTAAACGGTTGTAAGTTGAGGACTACGGTACCTCTATCACCTACATCTTTAAGGAAGGCAAAGAAACTACAGTGGAGAGCAATGGAGGATGATTGGCCCAAAGTCACCCAGCTGGTCTAAAAGTCCCGTTTCTTGCCTAAAACAGGACTAGAACTCACCATCTTCCTACTTTATTAATCTTTTTTATTAATTTAATGTTAAATATTAATTGTTTTCTTCCTTTTGCTTTTTTTTTGCCAAGATGGAGAGTGGAAAACCCTGGCCAGTGACATCCCGGATTGCTGTTACACAGTTGAACATCTTCCTCGGGGTTTGGTCTATTCCTTTCGCATTGCTTGTGTGAGCCCAGCCGGCATGGGTCCATACAGCTACCCAACTCCCAAAGTGAAAATTGGTGAAGAAGATCAAGCAGGTAGTCATTTTCTCAACAGGAGAGAATATTTGTAGCTCAGGGTTGAAATGAAGGCTCCTTCGTGCTGTCTGAGTTTGGTGGTTTTCTTGCAGACATTTCATGACCCAACTGGATAGTGTAATCAGTGTTAGGGAGTGTGGGCTTTGCTCCAGGAGTGGGTTCCACTTACCTTCCCTACCGGTTCGCATTGCGATGGAAGTGCACGTTTTGCCTATATCACGTCGGGGAAATGACTCTCTGCGCATGTACAGAGGGTTCTTTGCCAGCTGCGGCGACCAGAGAACCGGTTCAGGGGTGTGGACAGCCGGCCATCGCTGCCGGTTTGGCGAGGGATGCAAATTTTCACCACAGGTACTGACGGAGTGAGAATAAATCTCACAGAGGCGAAATAGATCGTTCTTCCGGAATTCAGACATTAGAAATAAAGCCGGAGTTTAAAAGTCTAATGAAAATATTTATTTCGGTACAAAAACAATAAAATCTCATTTGTTTACATTTCTGCTATAAAATGCGACTTCCTCAGTCGGAAACCCCACTCCCTTCTAGCATTGATAATGTTCCCTAGTTGGGTCATGAAATGTCTGCAGGAAAACAACCAACAAACTCAGATTCATTTTCTCCAAAGTGAATTTTAACACTGACTTCTTAAAAAAATATTATACATTTATTGTTACATTTATGTGCCACTACTCTTAGCGATAAGACTGCATCTGAATTCACCAAGAATAATTTATTGCCACCCAACCTACCATTTTGTTTCTTGATCTGGATCAAAGTTAGATGTTTCCTCAAAGCTCCAGTTCTTGAAGGAGATCAACTACACATAGTCCTCGATTTATGACCACAATTGAGCCCAAAATTTCTGTTGCTAAGTGAAACATTTGTTAGGTGAATTTTTCCCCAATTATGACCTTTCTTGCCCCAGTTGTTAAGTGCATCACTGCAGTTGTTAAGTTAGTCACATGGTTTTTAAGGGAATCTGGATTCCCCATTGCTTGTCAAAAGGTGAAAAAAGTTGATCAGGTGACCCCGGGACACTGCAATAGTCATAAATGTGAGTCAGCTGCCAAGAATCTGAATTTTGATCATCGTGGGCATGCTGCAATGGTCATAAGTGTGAAAAGCGGTCATAGGTGTCTCTTTTTAGTGCCATTGTAACTTCAAACGGTCCCTAAACAAATGGTTTGTAAATTGAGGACTACCAGTATAATCCAAAACCACCACAAGCAATGCAAAAGGATTAGGGTTAAGAATAATAATTGTAATAAAATCAGGACTATTGTGAGTGATGGAGACTCAGGGCTGCCCAGAGTCCTGGGACCCCTCCCTCCCTCCTATGTTTAGCATCAGAAGGTTGGCGTTACGTTAAGAGCTTTAACTTTATCTACTGTGTGTGATAACCAAGTTTTAATTTAGAATTTGTCCTTTCTTCCTGCCCTCTTTTAGCATTTCAAGCTCAGGAAGAAGAGGACAGGATGGCAGCTCCGCCAACGCACCAGACCTATGCCTTCCAGACCGAGATTAAAAGGTATGCATATCCAGATGGTCCTCGACTTATGACCACAATCAAGGCCAAAATTTCTGCTGCTAAGTGAGACCTATGTCAAGGGAGCTGTGCCCCATTTTACAACCTTTCTTGCCAAAATTATTAAGTTGAATCACTGTGGTTGTTAAGTTAGTCACACGGTTGTTAAGTGAATCTGGCTTCCCCATCGACTTTGCTTGTCAGAAGTTCGCAAAAGGGGATCATGTGACCCCGGGATTGTAATACCAGTAAATATGAGTCAGTTGCCAAGCATCTGAATTTTGATCACGTGACCATGGAAATGTGGCAACGCTCATAAATGTGAAAAATGTTCATGTCACTTTTTTCAGTTCCATTTTAACATTGAATGGTCATTAAACAAACTGTTGTAAGTCAAGGACTATCTGTACACCATCTTTCTTTCTTTCTTTCTCTCTCTCTCTCTCTCTCTCTCTCTCTCTCTCTCTTTCTTTCTCTCTTTTTCTTTCTTCTTCCTTCTTTCTTCTCTCTCTCTCTCTCTCTCTCTCTCTGTCTCTCTCTCTCTCTCTTTCTTTCTCTCTTTTTCTTTCTTCTTCCTTCTTTCTTCTCTCTCTCTCTCTCTCTCTCTCTCTCTTTCTCTCCCCCCCTTTTCTCAAATTTATATGGCTGCCCACTCACTCTCAGTGACTCTGGGTGGATTGCCAACAACAAACCTTTCTGAAATGCCCCTTTAAGATCCTCAGTGCATTTCTTCTTGGATATGTTGCAGCAATAATCTATATATTTAAACACGAAAAACACTCACGCACAATCACAAAATCTCCAGAACTGTAATGCCTACAAACTTGAAATTTGGCACGTATGTTCCTCTTGGCTTCTAGGTGCTCGCTAAGAAAGGAATTTATTTATTTATTTATTTATTTATTTATTTATTTATTTATTTATTTATTTATTTATTTATTTATTTATTTATTTATTTGTGAGATTCATATACCGCCTCATAGTGCAAGCACTCTCTAAGCGGTTTATACCAGTAAGCAATGTATATTTATATTGCCCCCAACAATCTGGGTCCTCATTTTACCTACCTTGGAAGGATGGAAGGCTGAGTCAACCTTGAGCCGGTGAGATTTAAACCGCTGACCTGCGGATCACAGTCAGCTAAAATGGCCTGCAGTACTGCCTCTAACCGCTGCGCCACCTTGGCTCATGTTTTTTCAAAATGACCATCAGATCATTAGTATTTTTTATATTATTATTAACACGCTCTGATGCTAAGGAGTTAGACGTTCTACTCCCCCTCCCCACCTGAAAAGAACTCTGTTCCAACTGCCACTTGGGCTTGGCCAGCGTGTGACTCATCCGGCCTGTGGGCTGGGAATTTGGAGAGGATCAATGGGGCCAGCCTGAGGGAAGAAGGGGATAAGATAGGAGAAACCTCTGAAGGGGACAAGCCCGATCACATAGTTCAGTAGCGGAGCAGGGGGATTCAGCTAGTTTGATATAAAGGAGACATCCCCACCTCCTCTTTTCAAGGTCTGGCCTTTGGTCGATCGATCTGGCTGGCTAGCGATGTTCCCAAAGAATAAACAGAGAATGAAACACTGGGAACTCTGACGGCGTTAATTCGGATCATCCTGTTTGTTTGCAAATGAAACAAATGATGGAATGCTTTTTTTAAAAAAAATCATTCTGTTTTTCCATCCTGTGAACTTTTCAAGCTTAAGAGGAAGAGAGCCAGCTTGGCTGAAAAGGAAACAGTTTGCAGAGGAATTTTTTTTTCTAAGGAAATTGTAAATTGATCCTATTAGCAGCATTTTTAAAGGGAGGGGTAAATAGAGATAGATAGATAGATAGATAGATAGATAGATAGATAGATAGATAGATAGATAGATAGATAGATAGATAGATAGATAGATAGATAGATAGATGAGAGAGAGAGAGAGTGGAAGAGAGAGAGATGGGGAGATAGAGATGATAGATAGATAGATATACAGACAGAAAGAAGATAGAGAAAGAGATGAGAGAAAGGTAAAAATACAGACGATAGATTGATAGATATTGATATAGATACAGGCCATGCAACGAATAAATCAGGAAGGGTTTCAAAAGAAAATGGCAACCGATTCAAACCTTTAATGCCATTTCTAGGATAATTCGTAGGGACACCCTGTAGTTTTGTGTGTGTATGTGTGTGTGCCTAGACCCAAAGCGAGAATGGCAAACTCGCTGCAGAACAACTCGCCACGGCCATCTTGCCACAGGACAACTCATTGCAGGACAAGAGTTACGCTGTGGCCTAGAGGTGGAGCTCTTGCCTCACAATCAGGAAGTTGTGAGTTCGATCCTAGGTAGAGGCAGATGTAGGGTCTCCTGCTTAGGCAGGGGGTTGGACTAGATGACCTGCAAGGTCTCTTCCAACTCTGTTAATCTGTTAAAGTGATTTTCCAAAACAGAGAGGAACGCAGCATTTGTATGTTGACAGAAGCCCAGCAGCCATAGATAATGTGAGAAAGTGTGATGCAATAAAATAGGAACTTTCTAATAGTTTCTCTAGGGAGTGTGCTTTGCAGCTGAAAGTATTTTTAATAACAGCTGCGGTTCTGGCTGGGCTGGAAGTGAACACCTAGAAATAAAATTTGGAAATTCTGCACAACAAATGAGTCACAATTTATGCAAGAGAAAGGCAAGAGAAAGACATTAAGGGAAGAATCGGATCAGTCCTGAAGCTTCAGTTATTGGTAGGCAGTCCTTGATTTACAACCCCTAAGCAGGGGGTTGGACTAGAAGACCTCCAAGGTCCCTTCCAACTATTATTATTATTATTATTATTATTATTATTATTATTATTATTATTATTATTATTATTATTATTATTATTATTATTATTATTATTATTATACCGTTCTAAGTTGCAATGGCACTGAAAAAAAAGACTTATGTTTTTCACACTTACGACCATTGCAGCATCCCCGTGGTCACATGATCAAAATTCAGATGGTTGGCAACTGGCATGTACTTATGACGGTTGCAGTGTCCCGGGGTCATGCGATCCCCCTTTGTGACCTTCTGACAAGCAAAGTCAATGGGGGAAGTCAGATTCGCTTAACGACCATGAAACTGCAGTGATTCATTTAACCATGTTGGCAAGAAAGGTGCTAAATTGGAGCAAAGCTCACTTAACAACTGTCTGGTTAAGCAACAGAAAGTTTGGGCTTAATTGTGGTCGTAAAGCGAGGTCTTCAAGTCCCCAACAAGCAACATTCTTTGGCTGACAGCATCTGTTACCATGGTCAACCTGCCAGATCCAATTCCATAGGTAGAGACTTTCGGAAAATGGCTGTCCCACAGGTAGCCTCGTCCCAAACCATGTTAGCGCTTTAAAGATGACAATCAGTCACCTTGAATTGCACCCACAAAGATTTCAGTAGCCAATTTAGCTTACGCAATACAGGTAGTCCTTGACTAACGACCACAATTGAGCCCAAAATTTCTGTTCCTAAGCAAGAAGTTTGTTAAGTGAATTTTGCTTTATTTTACAACCTTTCCTGCCAGAGTTGTGAAGCGAATCACCATAGTTAAGACAGTCACATGGTTGTTAAGCGAACCTGGCTTCCCCCATTGACTTTGCTTGTCAGAAGGTCACAAAAGGGGATCGCGTGACCGCAGGATACTGCGACTGTCATAAATATGAACCAGTTTCTAAGCATCCAAATTTTGATTACCAGGGGGATGCTGGGATGTCATAAATTTGAAAAATGGTCATAAGTCACTTTTTTCAGTCCACTAAACTGGTCACTAAACGAATGGTTGTAAGTCGAGGACTACCTGTAGTAGTGTTATATTTGCCACCATTTTCTGCACGTGCCAATCCCAATTTAATCCCAAGAAATAATCCCATTTAATCCCAAAAATCTTAGGTTTTTAGAAGTGAAAGACCTCATAGAATCATAGGGTTGGAAGGGACCTCGGAGATCATCTAGTTCAACCCCCTGCCTGAGCAGGAGATCCTGGTCAAAAGGTTGTCCGGTCTCTTTTTGAAAACCTCCAGTGATGTTGGGTTCTCTTTTTTTCAGGGGCCGCTTCAGCATCATCAAACAATGCCGAGAAAAATTCAGCGGAAATCCGTTGGCTGCCAAAATCATCCCGTATCAGCCGGAAGAGAAAGACGCCATCCTACAGGAATACCAGATCCTAAGGAAACTGCACCACACCAACATAGGGCAGCTGCAGGGCGCCTATGTGAGTCCACGCCACCTTGTGCTGATTGTCGAACTCTGCGTGGGGCCTGAACTGCTTCATGCCTTAGCTGGGAGGTAAGTAGGTCTATTTCTTTCTATTTGACCAACCTACAGCTGGTCCTCAATTTACGAACGTTCATTTAAAAACCTTTTGAAGTTATGACGGTGCTAAAAAAAAAAAAACTTTGGACGGTCCTTGCACTTAGGACCATTGCAACATTCCTGATCAAAATTAGAATGCTTTTGTTGTGTAATGACAACAACGGCAGCATCGTCATTTGTGACCTTCACGGTTAGCTTGAACCAGCAAAGTTAATGGGGGAAGCTGGAGTCATTTAACGACCACGTGATTCACTTAACAACTGCAGGGATTTACTTAACAAAAATTGGCTAAAAAGGGTTGTTATGGCCACAATAGGGACCAGGATATGTCACTTTGCTTAGCAAAAGAGAAATTCTGGTCCCTATTGTGATCATATGTCGAGGACCACTGGTACCCTGATGACCCTACACACTACACACTACACTCTGGATATTTTAAAAACAATCCTTTTCCTGTAGAATTCCGTTTGCATCCATCCCACCCAGCAATACAGGCAGTCCTTGATTTACAACAATTCGTTCAGGGATCCTCCAAAGTTACAATGGCACTGAAACTTTCCAGCACTTACGACCGTTGCAGTCTCCCCATGGTCGCCTGATCAGAATTCGGATGCTTGATATGTATTTATGACGGTTGCAGTGTCCCAGGGTCACGTGATCCCCTTTAACGACCTTCTGACAATCAAAGTCAATGGGGAAGCCAGATTCGCTTAACAACCCTGCTACTCACTTAATAACTGCTGTGATTCATTTAACATCCGTGGCAAGAAAGGTTGTAAAATGGGGCCAAACTCACTTAATGGCTGTCTCACTTAGCCATGGAAATTTTGGGCTCAGTTGTGGCTGATTCTGATTCTGGTCATATCCATTCAGGCTGATTTTCTTTACATCGCTGGACTGAGTCGAAGTTTTTGGGAATCTCTGACCCTGTTTGTGTTTTTAACCATCTTCTCTTTCCCAGGCCTTCGTATTCAGAGGTGCAGGTCAGGGATTACCTGTGGCAGATTCTCAGCGCCGTTGAGTACCTTCACAAGCAGGACATTGTGCATCTGGATCTGCGGTCTGAAAACATGGTGGTTGTTGAGCCCAACCTGTTGAAACTTCTGGACTTCGGCAACGCCCGGTTCTACACGCCCAACCAAATCATAACCGTGGATGGATGCACGGATTATGTAGAAACCATGGGTGAGTGAGCAAGCAAATCTGAACATTTGGCACCACAAACAGAGGGATAAAGAAAAACCAGATATTCTTCATTTCCACTTGTTCAGAACCACCCAGGACTTTTCTTGATAAGGAAAAACAGTTGTTAAAAACTAAGATCTCCTGCTATCTGGGATCTTCAGTTGAAGGTGGCAAGATTTTAACTTGAAGCTTTTTGCTGCAAAAAAAATTACACACACACACACACACACACACACACACACGTGTGTGTGTAACATTTTTTTTGCTGATAAATGAAAATAAAGGGAGACTGTTATAGATCTATTTCGAGCTATTTTGCTCTCGTCAGATATATATATTGTTTTCATATTTATAGAAGACACACATATACATACACATTTACATAGATAAATGAGAGAAAGAGATGATAAGTATGTAGATGGATGGATGGATGGATGGATGGATGGATGGATGGATGGATGGATGGATGGATGGATGGATGGATGGACAGTGTTCTTTATTGTTTGACTGTTTGTCTGAGAAACAATTAAATAGTAAACAACAGTCGAAGTACCAAGAAGAAACAAATATAAATAGCAAACCCCACTCATAGCACTGATGATGTTACCTACTTTGGTAATGAAACATCTGCAAGGAAACTACCAAACTCAGACAGTACCAATGAACAGAGAGAGAGGGAGGGAGGGAGATTTTCAGAAATGTGGAAAACAAACAAACAAAACTATTTTAAAGGTCAGATATTTGCAGAAAATGTAATTCTGCAAATCTCTCTGATTCTGATGCATCTGGTTGTTATGGCAGGACACTTTCCTAACACATGTGTGTATTTTTAGCTTCAGAACTCCTATCGGAGAAGGGAGCCATCCCGCAGACAGACATCTGGGCGATTGGCGTGACGGCTTTCATCATGTAAGTTGACCTCAGCTTCTGTTGACAGAATCACAGAACCTTCAGAGTTGAAGTGACCCTAGAAGCTTCTGTTCCAATCTTCTGCAGAGGACAGAACCCCTCATATCAAGGGATGGGATGTACGGTAGATGTGGGTACAGAGAACCAGTTTCGCTTAGTGGTTAAGGCACCAGGCTAGCAAGCAAAAGAATTGGGTTCAAGTCCCGTTTTAGCCATGAAAGCCAACTGGATGACCTTGGGCCAATCACAAGGAGAAGGGGAGTTCTAGTCCTGCCTTAGGCAGGAAAGCAGGCTGGGAGACTCTGGGCCAATAGTCCCGTGTTATACATAAAAACTGGCTGGGTGATTTTGGGCAGGGGTGAAATTCAAAAATTTTCCCTACCAGTGCTCTTTTTTAAAAAAGTTTTTTATTTTTTTCTCCACAATTTCCATACATACATCAATACCTATCCCTTAAAAACATATCGATAACATACATACATTTTCGAATAATGTTTCTCTTTTATCTTTTCCCATACTAAATATAAAGAGTTCCTAATACAATGTCTCTGGAAATAGCTGTGTATTTTATTTCTCCCATACCATATAAGTGCGTGCCATCCTATCTGTAAATCATGCCCTTTCAAAGTCAAAAGTCTCGTAAGTCATGTAAGTCATGACTAGTCCTCTTAAATATGCTTTTGCTGTGTCCCATACAATTTGTAATTAAGTATCCCTCTTTTTATTTTCTTAAAGAAAAATTTCATTTCTTTTTCTATGAATTGCTGAAATTCTTTTTCATTTAATATTTCTTGATCTAATTCTTTTCCTTCGTCCTTTCCAAGTAATTGTTATCGGGTTATGGTCAGCCCCTGTGCCAGTTTCAATATTTAAATGTTGTACATTAGATAGCAAATCCAAAGACATCTATGACATATCTATCCTTGACCACGACATATGTCTAGAGGAGTAGAATGTATATTGCTTTTTTCTTGGAAATTTCTCTCTCCATGTATGAAATATATTCAATTCATTTACCATAGTAAAAAAAGATTTTGGTAATTTTCTCCTTTGTCTCTTATTCTTTTTGGTCGTTTTATAGTCCAGATCCATCTCTACAATAGCATTAAAGTCTCCCAACATATATATATTTTCATAGTCTAATTCAATTATTTTTTTTATGTAATTTAGAGTAAAATTTATCTTGGTTTTCATTTGGTGCATATATTACAACTAATAGTACTTTTTTGTTGTTCATTACTATTTCTACCATCAGTATTCTTTTATCTTCATCTGTGTATATGCCTTTTGTATTTATTTATTTTTGTACATATAATACCACTCCTTTTTTACTTTGATCTGCTAATGTCCAATATAAATCTCCCAAACTTGCGCATTCTAATAGTTTCTTGTGTTGTCTTCTAGTATATACTTCTTGTAAGCAAATTATGTCCATGTTTAGTTTCTTCAATTTATTAAATATTATTTTCCTTTTTATGGATTTAATCCATTTATATTCATCAAAATCATTTTAATCTCCTCTTCCATGATTTTTCATTTTTTACTTTAACACCTTGGCCGATCTCGTCATCATCCCTTCCCTTTGCTCTTTCACCTCCATGGCCGTTGCTCCTTCTAATTCTGTCTCTTGTGTCTCTTCATCTTGTATGGTTGCTTGTTGTTGTAGCATCTCATCTATTGCTTCTTTTTGTAATTTTGCATCTCTCTCTCTCTTATTCCTTCCTCGCTTTGTACAAAATGTTGTCTGTAAAATATTTCAGCTTTATCAATTGTATCCAGTCTAAATCTCTGTTCGTGCCACACCACCATTATCCTTTCCGGTATCAGCCATCTAAAATTAACACCTGTGTGGTGGATTGGGCTGAGAGCGAGGGATTGGAAAGTCACCCAGTTGGCTTTCATGCCTAATGTGGGACTAGAATTCACCATTTCCTAGTGATTGGCCCAAAGTGACCCACTATCTTGTGTGCCTAAAGTGGGACTAGAACTCACTGTCTCCTAGTGGTTGGCCCAAAATCACCCAGCAGGCTTTCATGCCTAATGTGGGACTAGAATTCACCATTTCCTAGTGATTGGCCCAAAGTAACCCACTATCTTGTGTGCCTAAAGTGGGACTAGAACTCACTGTCTCCTAGTGGTTGGCCCAAAGTCACCCAGACAACTTTCATGTCTAAAGCAGGACTAGAACTCTTCATCTCCTGATGATTGGCCCAAAGTCACCCAGCTGGCTTTCATGACTATGGCGGGACTAGAAGTCTTTTTCTCTCAGTTTCTAGCCTGATACCTTCACCACTGGCTTTCTTGTAAGAAAGGTTCTGAGACAGAATCAGGCCCAGTGCTGATCCAATTCAGTTTTCAGGGCCGCCCAGAGGCCATCCAGATGCTTCCCAGGCAGAGATACTCCTCTGCAGCGGCTGCTTCTCTTTAAGATCTGCTGCTTGTTCTTTTCCTTCTGCTATTCAACCCATCTAAACCACTGCCAGGCATAATACCAGGTCAATTTGCTTTATCAGGGAGTAGGCAATGAGTAACACTCAAGAGTTATAAAAGGACAAGTTACTATCAGGTCACGGTCCTGCTCTATCCACTTGGATCTCAAGTGGGCTGAGAGTTTACTAACTCATGATTTGTGGGTGGTGATATTGGTGGCAAATCAAATACAGGTAGTCCTCCACTTACGACCACAATGGAGCCCAACATTTCTGTTGTTAAGCGAGACATTTGTTAAATGAGTTCTACCCCATTTTACCACCTTTCTTGCCACTGTTGTTAAGTGAATCAATGCAGTTGATGAGTTAATAACCTGGTTGTTAAGTGAATCTGGCTTCCCTGTCAACTTTGCTTGTCAGAAAGTCACAAAGGGTGATCACATGACCCTGGGACACAGCAACCGTCATAAATATGAACCGATTGCTAAGCATGTGAATTTTGATCACATGATTATGGGGATGCTACAAAAGTCGTAACTATGAAAAATAGTCATAAGTCACATTTTTTTAGTGCTGTTATAACTTTGAATGGTCACTAAATGAACTGTTGTAAGTTGAGGACTACCTGTATGAACTGAAAAGTCAGCTAATGATGCCAAGAAGGACGAAAGGACAAAGATAATAGGTCAGTGATGGCGAACCTTTTTTTCCTCAGGTGCCGAAAGCGCGTGCACACGCGCTATCGCACACGCGCGAGTGCCCACACCCATAATTCAATGTCTGGGGAGGGTGAAAACGGCTTCCCCCGCCCCCCTCAGAGGCCCTCTGGAGGCCGGAAAGGGCCCGTTTCCTGACTTCCAGTGGGCCCAGAAGGCCCACTTCCCCTCCCCCCAGGCTCCAGAGGCTTCCCTAGATCCTGGGGAGAGCGAAAATGCCTTCCCCCACCCCCCGGAGGCCCTCCGGAAGCTGAAAATGCCCTCTCAGAGCCTCCGCGTGAGCCGAAAATCAGCTGGCCAGCGCGCACATGCGCGCTGAAGCTAAGCTAGGGCAACGGCTCGTGTGCCAGCAGATATGGCTCCGCGTGCCACCTGTGGTACGCGTGCCATAGCTTCGCCATCACTGTAATAGGTGATAGACACGAAGAAGGTCCCTGATGAGGTGGCAAGAGATCCAATCAAGTCAACCTTGAAGAACCTCTACAGAGATTTTCAATCATCCAGGTCATGGTTGTCCCACAGGCGCTTTTTCATAACGCACCCAGGTAACATCATAATTTTGAGAAGAGAGTGTTCCCTTCTAGCACTAATGAGTTTACCTAGTTGGGTCATGAAATGCCTGCAAGAAAAGTTCAGAGTGACTCATGGTTCTCCTCCTCCTCCTCCCTGTAAGCCCCATTATCTTCTAGCACTGATGAAGTTACCTAATTGGGTCATGAAACGTCCGCAAGAAAACAACCAAGCTCAGAGAGCAACAAGGACTCCACAGAAAGAGAAGCAGGGATTAACACCAGAGAAACAACTAAGCAGAAAACAATACCCTAATCAAGGAACTACCAAGTGGGAAAAAACAAAAACCACAACCTACCAACACTGCCAGGATAAGCAACTCTATATAAAAAGGAAGCAAACTCCCACTCCCTCAAACTGATTATATTACCTATTTGGGCCATGAAATGTCTGTCCCACTCCCTTCTAGCACTGATGATGTTACCTAGTTAAGGTCATGAAATGTCTGCAAGAACATAACCAAGCTCAGAGAGCACCTTCTCCTTTCCCTCCCCCTCCTCCCCCTCCCTTCCTTTTCTCTGCAACGTCCCCTTTCTTCAACCACAGATGATGTTACATTGTTGGGTCATGAAACGTCGGCAAGAAAACAACCGACCTCAGAGACCAACAAGGACCTCACATTTGAACTCGGAGCTTCAAATACGGCACTCTATTAGCCAAACCAAAACTCTTCCTTTCTCCCCTCTTTCCAGGCTGAGCGCCGAATATCCCATCAGCTCCGAGGGTGCCTGTGACTTCGGAAGGCTGGTCAAGCGAGACAAGATACGACTCAACAAATGTTACGCCGGCCTTTCAGGGGGAGCCATCAACTTTCTCCAAAGCACGCTTTCCTTGAATCCGTGGTGAGAAGATCTGTTTGCTCCTCAAGGAGCACTCTTTCACACATTGCAGATGTTTTTTTTAAAAATTTATTTATTTATTTATTTATTGTTTGTTTGTTTGTTTTTATTTATTTATTTATTTATTTACATTTCTATGCCGCCCAACTCCCGAAGGACTCAGGGCGGCTCACATCAGAAAGAAACATAAATAACAAGATTAAAAAGATAAAATTATGGTTAAAAATACAATATAAAATTACAATCATCCTACCATTCATGGGCCGACCTCGTCTATCTTCTCCCAAGGTCAATGGTCCCAAGCCTGTCGGAAGAGCCAGGTCTTCACGGCTTTGCGAAAGGCCAGAAGGGTGGGAGTAACACGAATCTCGGGAGGCGGTTGGTTCCAGAGAGCGGGGGCCGCTACAGAGAAGGCCCTCCCCGAGGGCCCGCCAGCCGACACTGTTTAGCTGACGGGACCTGGAGGAGACCGACTCTGTGGGCTCTAACCGGTCGTTGGGAGGTATGTGGTAATAATAATAATAATAATAATAATAATAATAATAATAATAATAATAATAACAACAACAACAACAACAACAACAACAACAACAACAACAACAACAACAATAATAATAATAATAATAATAATAATAATAATAATAATAATAATAATAATAATAATAATAATAATAATAATAATAATAATAATAATGCCAAAATACTTTGAGACTTTCGAATTCAGACTGACAAGGTTTTGGAACATAATACGCCAGACCTCACGATTTTGGAAAAGAAAAAAGTGTGGATCATTGATGTCGCCATACCAGGTGACAGTCGAATTGATGAAAAACAACAAGAAAAACTTAACCGATATCAGGACCTTAAAATCGAATTACAACGACTCTGGCATAAACCAGTATAGGTGGTCCCAATGGTAATCGGCACACTGGGTGCTGTGCCAAAAGACCTTAACCGGCATTTGAAAACAATAAACATTGACAAAATCATGATCTGTCAGTTGCAAAAGGCCACCGTACTTGGATCTGCGTGCATCATACGAAAATACATCACATAGTCCTAGACGCTTGGGAAGTGTTCGACTTGTGATATAGTGATACGAAATCCAGCATATAAATCTCGTTTGCGGTGTATTACATTTTTTGTGAATAAAATAATAATAATAATAATAATAATAATAATAATAATAATAATAATAATAATAATAATAATAATAATAATAATAATAATAATAATAATAATAATAATAATTTATTGTCATTGTACGTATATACACAGTACACCCATACAACGAAATTCACACCCTGAACCACTCAAACATCACATCACGAATTCCCCACCCTGAACCACTCAAACATCCATACAACAGACCAAGTTATACCATCCAACAGCTCACTGATGGTGACCCTTCAATTCATTATTAAGTGCAATTATAGCTCTAGGATAAAAACTATTCAGAAAGCATGTGGTCCGAGTTTTAATTGTTCTGTATCTTCTGCCAGAAGGCAACAGTTCAAAAAGATTGTAAGCAGGATGAGAAGAGTCTCTGAGAATATTGTGCAACTTCCTAGAACAGCGAGATGCAGAGATATCATCCAGGGCTGGTAGCTGGAGCCCAATGCTATTCTGGACAGTTGTAATTATTCTCTGTAGAGCTTTTTTGTCTGCTGCAGAGCTGCTCCCATGCCATGCTAGAATGCCATATGTCAAGGACATTGTCAATGGTGCTGCGATAGTAGGACAACAGTAGATGCTGAGATAGATTTATCTTCCTGAGCATTCTCAGGAAGTACAGCCTCTTCTGAGCCTTCTTCACGAGCATGTTTACATGCATAGTCCACGAGAGGTCCTCTGAGATATAAATACCCAGAAATTTAAAACTACTAACCCTCTCCACCTCCTCGCCATCTATGTGCAATGGTAAATGTGCACCTCTCTTTTTCCTAAAGTCAATTATCAGTTCTTTAGTTTTTTTGGTGTTAAGTATAAGATTATTCTCTTCGCACCACAATATCAATCTTGTACTTCCTTTCTATAAGCAGACTCATTGTTCTTGTTAATGAGCCCCACCACTGTCGCATCGTCCACAAACTTAATAATTGCGTTGGTATTATACAATGGGGTGCAGTCATATGTATACAAGGATTATAGGAAAGGGCTTAGCACACAACCCTGGGGGACTCCTGTGCTTAATGTCAGAATGGAAGAATGATGAGATCCCATCCTTACTGACTGTGGTCTATCTGTCAAAAAATCCTTTATCCACAAACAAATCCTCTGATCTATACCCAGATTTGACATTTTAAGAAACAACCTATTGGGTAGAATGGTGTTAAAGGCAGAGCTATAATCCACAAATAACAGCCTTACATAAGTTCCCTGTTGTTCCAAATGATTCAATACAGTATGAATAACAATAGACATAGCATCATCAGTTGATCTATTGCTCCTTTATGCAAATTGATATGGATCCAAAGTAGATGGAAGACCAACCTTAATATAGTTCAACACCAGTTTCTCAAAACATTTCATGACAACAGTTGTCAAAACTACTGGTCTATAATCATTAAGGGATGCCACTGCTGTCTGCTTGGGGACTGGCACTATAATGGTAGCAGGCGGTCTCGTAGATATCCAGGCCCTGAGCCATGTAGGGCTTTTAAGGTCATAACCAACACCTTGAATTGTGTCCGGAGACCAATAGGAAGCCAGTGCAGCTCGCGGAGGATTGGTGTAGTGTGGGTGTATCTAGGAACACCCACAACCGCTCGTGCGGCTGCATTCTGGATCAACTGCAGTCTCCGAACAGCCTTCAGGGGTAGCCCCATGTAGAGCGCATTACTATAATCAAGCCGTGAGGTGATAAGGGCAAGAGTGACATTGAGCAGAGCCTCCCGATCCAGGTAGGGTCGCAATTGGTGCACTAGGTGAATCTGTGTAAAGGTCCCCCGAGCCACAGCTGTCAGATGTTGGTCTAATTTTAGCTGTGAGTCTAGGAGGACACCCAAATTTCGTACCCATTCTGAGGGGGTTAATTTCTCCGCCCCCAGAACTAAGGAAGGACAGTCGGTATAGTCCTTCGGAGGCAATATCCATTGCCACTCGGTCTTGTCAGGGTTGAGCCTGAGCCTATTGATTCCCATCTAGACCCTCACATCGTCCAGGCACCGGCACAGCACGTCTACCGCTTCACTGAAATGACGCGGGGTGGAGATATACAGCTGGGTGTCATCAGCATATTGCTGGAACCTCACCCCGTGTCGTCGAATGATCTCACCCAGTGGTTTCATGTAGATATTAAATAGGATGGGGGAGAGGACCGACTCCTGAGGCACCCCACAAATGAGGGGCCTAGTGGTCGACCTCTGTCCCCCAACCAATACCGACTGTGACCGATTAGAGAGATAGGAGGAGAACCACCGGAGTACGGTGGCTCCCACTCCCAGCTCCCGCAATCGGCGCAGAAGGATACCATGGTCAATGGTATTGAAAGCAGCTGAGAGGTCAAGCAGCACCAAGATAGAGGAATGACCTCTATCTTGGGCTCGCCAGAGATCATCCATCAGTGTGACCAAAGCAGTTTCTGTGCTGTAACCGGACCTGAAACCCGATTGAAAAGGGTCTAGATAATCCGTTTCATCCAGTAACTGTTGGAGTTGGAACGCCACCACTTTCTCTACAACCTTTCCCACAAAGGGTAGGTTGGAGACTGGGCGAAAGTTTTTTAATTCTGCTGAGTCCAGGGAAGGCTTCTTGAGGAGGGGCCTCACCACCTCCACTTTAAGTGGTTGAGGATTTATCCCAGATAATCTTAATTAAGTACAGGTAGTCCTCGATTTACGACCACAATTGGGCCCAACATTTTGGTTGCTAAAGTGAGACATTTGTTAAGTGAATTTTGTCCTATATTATGACCTTTCTTGCCACCATTGTTAAGTGAATCACTGTGGTTGTTAAATTAGTAACACAGTTGTTAAGTGAGTCTGGCTTCCCCATTGACTTTGCTTGTCAGAAGGTCGCAAAAGGGGATCACATAAAACTGCAAAAGTTATAAATACGAGTCAGTTGCCAAGCGTCTGAATTTTGATCTCATGACCATGGGGATGGCTGCAATGGTCATATGTGTGAAAAATTGTCATAAGTCTTTTTCTTATGTTGTAAGTTGAGGACTACCTATAAATCCCCTCCCTTAGTAGCAACAATCAAATGCAGTGAGACCGTAAGAGATTGTTTGGGCTTACAGGTAGTTCTCACTTAATGACCGGTCCCTTAGTGAATGTTTGAAGTTCTGACAGCTCCCAAAAAAGGTACTTGCTACCTGGATTCAACATATCTTGCCACGGTTGTTAAGTGAATCTCTGCAGTTGTTAATTTGGTCACACGGATGTTAAGCGAATCTGGCTTCCCCATTGACTTTGCCTGTCAGAAGGTCACAAAAGGGGATCACATGACCCCAGCGGGACACTGCGACCGTCATAAATATGAATCAGTTGCCAAGTGTCCAAGTTTTGACCACATGCTACTAAGGTTGTAAGTGTAAAAAATGGTCCCAAGTCATTTTTTTGGTAATGTTGAATGGTCACTAAATGAATGGTTGTAAATTGAGGACTACCTATATTCAGGAGGTGTGTTGGCCATATTATAATGAGCTTTTAGCTTGTTCAAGTTTAGAGTTTTTGCAGAGATTTTGCCTATGGATGGTCCGTACCGGTATTTGTCAGAAACCACCTTTGTGCTTCCTTACTTCAAAGGAACTCAAAACATTAATCAAAAATGCCTGTCACTCAAACCAGTTATCTGATACTCCCATATCTGAAGTGCTGCCACAAAGAAGGGGTGGGAGGGGTCCACCTATTCTCCAAAGCACCTGAGGGCAGGACAAGAAGCAACAGATTCAAGGAGAGAAGCAACCTGGAACTAAGGAGAAATTTCCTGTCGGTAAGAAAGAATAATCAGTGGAAAAGCTTCCCTTTGTGGGTTCTCCATCACTGTTTTTAAGAAGACAGCCATTTGTCCGGAATTTTCTAGGGTCTCTTGCTTGAATAGGGGGTCAAACTAGAAGACCTCCAGGGTCCCTTCCAATTCTGTTATTCTGTTAAAGAGGGTCCCTCTTCTGCTTCCATCAGCAGCTGGGATGGCCGTGTAAGGTGAAGTCCAAGTTAAGTTTAACGTCTAGGATGGAGAATCCTCTCTAGATAATGCATCTTTGCTTTTTCTTCTCATAGACCTTGAAAGCCTCCTCCTCCTAATAACAGAGTTGGAAGGGACACTGGAGGTCTTCTAGTCTAACCCCCTGCTCAAGCATGGCGATGACTGATGGCGAACCTATGGCATGCGTGCCACAGGTGGCATGCAGAGCCCTCTCTGCGGGCACACCGGCCGTCGCTCCAGCCCAGCTCCACCGCGCATGAGCGCGTGCCTCCCACCGGCCAGTTGGTCTTTGGGTCTCTGCCGCGCATGTGCGGGGGCGGGGCCTTCCCCAATCTCCAGAGGTTCCCCCCCCAGTGCGCCCTACCTTTCTACTCCATTTCTGCCGCCCGCAGCAACCTGGAAGCCAAAATAGCCCCCCCGTGCCCCTTTTTGGGCCTGGAAAGCCTCCTGCTCCAACCTGGAAGCCAAAATGGGGGACGGGGGGGCGCATGCGCAGGGGAGCTCAAATTGCATTTTGGGGATTGGGGCACACGCGTGCATTGAAGCACGCGCGTTTGCGCTTTGGGCACTCGGCATCAAAAAGGTTAACCATCAGTGCCCTAAACCATTTCAGATAAATGGTTGTCCAATCTCTTCTTCTTCTTCTTCTTCTTCCTCCTCCTCCTCCTCCTCCTCCTCCTCCTCCTCCTCCTCCTTTTTGGAAAAAAACACTTGTTTTCTCTGATAGGGCTTCAACCTCTGTTCTGTTTCCTTCCAGGAGAAGACCAACAGCCACAGAATGTCTTCAGTCTTCGTGGCTGCAGGAGACCGGCTTAGATGAACACCAACAAGCCACGGTGACTTTCTCCACCACCAAGCTGAGAAATTTTGTGGCCGAACGTGAGAGGAAAAGGGCGCTCCTGTGTTCAAAGTATGGCGTGATGGCTGTGTAGCCACCTCTTTCACACAATCTCTTTCTGGCTGCCGTAGGTTAAGACTTTTATGATGATAGTGGAAGAGAAGATGCCCCAGCCCACAACAGATGGATGCATTTTATTTGTTTTACAGTAATGTTCCTCTCATAACCCTCAACCACTTGGAATAATTAACAGATTGGAGAAAGCAAAAGTCGGCTTATCTGTTTGGAAAGCAATTCAAAAGTGGATGCACACCACAGAAGGGACTTATGAAATCTCTGGGTTATTTATTTATTTATTTATTTGCAAAGGGGAAAAAAGGAAGTATTTGCGAAGATTGTTCTGGGTTTTTTTAGAGGCTTTGACAAAAGCTGGAGGGGAAGAAGAGGCTGCACAATATTTTCTATCCATCGTTCCCCATCAGTTGGGCATGCAAATGTCCACGCACCTTACAACTGTTTTCCCCCCCCAAAAAAAGGGGGGGGGGGAAAGCAAGATTTGGATTTAATTTTGGTTTTCGTTTTAATTTAATTAAAGGTAGTTCTGTTAAAATAAATTTAGTTCAGTTAGTTAATTATTTATTAAAGAATTTATTTAATCCAAATGAAATTAAGAAAACTAAATTAAGAAAATAACTATAAATTAAATTGGTTTTATTAATTTATTTTAGTTTTAATAATTATTTATTTATTCGATGTTAGCGTTAAATAATTAATTGAACAGTTTTCTTTCGTTGCCTTTATTCCCCCCCCTCCCCCCCCCGGTTGTGTTCGATAGGAATAACTTTCAGAGGTGCAGAGAAAGCTCATTTTATTAGGAAAGAAAATCCGTCTGCCTTAGAAGACTTCAATACATACATGCATACATAATAAAACTTTGTGATGAACATCAGAGTAAATTTCATTGACAGTCAGATGACAATTTAATGGCTTTACAGCTGTGGCTTTTCACATGTGAATGCCCCAGGGTGAAAATACACAGCGATACTCAGACAATAAGTCATCATCACACTGAGAACACCCATAAGCTGAACCAAAATCACAATGCCTTACACGCAGTGGTGGCCAACCTTAAGCATACCATGCGCCAAGTTTTTCACCGGCGAGTTCAGATGCGCCATACAACTCAAGCACGTTTTTTACCTTCTTACTTTCACGTTTGGGGTTGTAAAATAGGGACTTTCACAAACAATGCAAAACGGTTTTCCTGATGAACTTGCTATAAATAGCAACTCATTTTCCCACTGTTCATTGAATTCGGGTTTACAATCACTTTCTTGGCTTCTTTTGCTCATTTTATTTTGCACTGTAAGGATGCAATGCGCCACTTGTAATCATCCAATGCGCCACGGTTTGGCCACCCCTGCCTTAACAGCTTTCTGCAAAAATCATCCCAGACACGATGCTCCTCCTGAGGTATAAAGAGGTAGCTCGTGTCAGCCAGCCAAGCTGCATGCAGCCCTTTGGAGAAGGTACCAGCTGTTCTTTTCAAAGAATTACAGAATTATTTCAAAAAAGAAAAAAGAAATCATAGAAAATCTTTCATAGACTTATTGGAGAGCGAGTGCAGGGTCTTCCCTTCACCCCCCCACTGGTGTGATGTTTGTTGCCGTCCAAACATTGCTTCTTTTGCAATGAAGAATGAGTTTTCTGGCTGTTCATCACCGATGGAACCTAGTTTTGCAATCAGGAGATCCTCCCTTATTGCTTCACCTGGTTTAAAGTGACCGATTTGCTGTGGTTTTCTTTTTCAACTAGCTGAACTATTTTTTCTTTCTCACATTGACTTTTTTAAAGAAAAGAAATGAAAAGAAAAATAGCCCAGTAGAACAGAAAACATTAAATTACTGGGTTGCCTTTTGATTTTCCAATTATTAAAAAAAAACACCAGACTATTTATCTGCCCCAGTAAATAAATACTGTAATCAAAATAAACTCTTCTTGCAGTTGTTCATTGTAGCTTTTGCTGATGCTGGTAATTCTGGAGTTGCTTTGTTCATTTTAGTACAGAGAGTCCTCGACTTACGACCAAAATTGAGAGCCAAATCTCCATTACTAAGCGAGACAATTGTTAAGTGAATCTGGCCTCATTTTACAACCTTTCTTCTCACCATTGTTAAGTGAATCATTGCAGTTGTTAAATTAGTCACATGGTTGTTAAGTGAATCCGGTTTCCCCATTAACTTTGCTTGTCGGAAGGTCGCAAAAGGGGACCACATGACCCCGGGGCACTGCAACCGTCATAAATATGAATCCGTTGCCAAGCGTCTCAATTTTGACCATGTGACCCTGGGGATGCTGCAACGGTCATAAGGATGAAAAACGGTCATAAATCACTTTTTTCGGTGTAACTTCAAGCAGTCACTAAATGAATTGTTGTAAGTCGAGGACTACCTGTATTGAGAATGCCAATAGAAAGGTTAGTTCGCGTCTTTTGAAGCAGTCCTCCTTGTCTCCAATATGACTAAGCACTAACTTAAAAAATATGATTTGCTTAAGCAACTCTACAGGCTCACCCATTATTTATTTTAAATAATCCAAAGATCCTTGTGAGTGTTGGATTTCCAAAACGGAAGTGGCCCACACAGAGGGGTTTATTGTCCTAGAACATGTCACTTGGGTAGATATCACAGGAAGGGTGGGGAAGTGAGCTCTAGGTCAGCGGGAGGGGCCTTTCCCCATTCCTTCTTGGGGAGGCCTGGTCAAATGTGAGGAAGGAGGGAGGACAAGGGAAGAAGTAATAGAAAAGAAAAGAGAGGAGAGAGAAGGCAGGGAAGGGAAGGAAGAGGAAGGGAGGAAGGAAGGAAAAAGAAAGAGAAAGAAAGAAAGGAAAAAAAGAAAGAAAGAGAAGAAAGAAAGAAAAGAAAGAGAAAGAAAGAGAGAGAAAGAAAGAGAGAGAGAAAGAAAGAAAGAAAAAAAGAAAGAAAAAAAGAAAGAAAGAGAAAGAAAGAAAGAAAAAGAAAGAAAGAAAGAAAGAGAAGAAAGAAAGAAAAAAGAAAGCGAAAGAAAGAAAAAGAAAGAGAAAGAAAGAGAGAGAGAAAGAAAGAGAAAGAAAGAAAGAAAGAAAGAAAGAAAGAAAGAAAGAAAGAAAGAAAGAAAGAAAGAAAGAAAGTCAAAGCTTTATTTTTAAAATCAGCATCTGGTTTCCAAGGCCTTTCGCACCCTATGGAAATCAAGGGCTTTCTTAATCCCATGCCTTTCATGTTAGAATCCGGTGCTGCTTTGTTAATTATTTTCCTCGAACCCAGAGTCGCCCGTCGGGAAGCCTTGCCATCGATTCGATCCCAGGAGGAAGAAGAAAACTGGATCCCCTTTGGAGGATCGGGGAATGAGAGAGCCCGTAGAGAGAAAATCCCATCTCCTCTCGCAGCTGCTTTTTTTTAGTTTACGTCACACCATACTCAAAGCTTTCTTTGTGCAGATAAAGGGAGAAAGTTATTTTACAACACCCTCATCCCCTTACACCAAGGAGAACAGACCAACACGTAGCAGGAAAGAACAACCTTAAATTTGTCCTTGAACTACACCACTGGGTAGATAAAGTTATAAAGCTATATAGCTATAAAGCCCTAAATCCAGAATAGCTAGTTGCTACGTTAATCACATGGTTGTTAAGTGAATCTGGCTTCCCCGTGGACTTTGCTTGTCAGAAGGTTGCAAAAGGAGATCACATCCCAGAGCTTATCCCAGAGTCACAAAGTCTGAAGGGACCTCAGAGACCATTTAGTCTGACCCGCTTCTTGAAGTAAAGCGAAATGGCAATGCAAAATATATGGTATCAGCACAAGGATATTTTGGGGGGAATCAATGTTGCATTTGCACTACAGAATTAAGAACGGGATCACGTGGTGAGCATTTTGTTCAAATAATTCACTCTACAGGTAGTCCTCGACTTATGACAACAACCAGAACAGGAATTTCCATTGCTAAGCATTTAATTTAACAACCACGTTACTAACTTAAAGTGGTGATGCATGCACAGTACTGGAAACTCGGCTTCTGCGCATGCGCAGAAGAAAAAAAACTCAAAAATCCAAATAAATAATTCAAAAAAAGATGGCGGCCTCCACGGACCGGCACCGACTGATCTGGTTTCGTGATGTCATTGTGACATCACTAGCGGGTTGCTACCGGTTCGGGTGAACCGGTCCGAACTGGGAGGAACCCACCTCTGGTTCTATCCCTTCCAATCACAGGGGTGAAATCCAGCAGGTTCTGACAGGTTCTTGAGAACCAGTAGCAGAAATTTTGAGTTGTTCAGAGAACCGGCAAATATCACCTCTGGCTGGCCCCAGAGTAGGGTGGGAATGGGGATTTTGCAGTATCCTTCCCCTGCCACGCCCACCAAGCCACGCCCACAGAACCGGTAGTAAAAAAAATGGATTTTGCCACTGGAATCGGGGTTCATCTCCCAGTGACCACATTAAACAGGATACAGAATAACAGACTTGGAAGGGACCTTGGAGGTCATCTAGTCCAACCCCCTGCTCAAGCAGGAGACGCTATGCTGTTTCAGACAAATGGCTGTCCAGTCTGTTCTTGAAAACCTCCAGTGATTTAGAAAGTTTTGTGTTTTGGGCTGCCCTTGAGCGTGGCTTTTAAAAACAAACTGTAAAGGGGTGGGTATTTATTTCCTTTTTCCTTAGCTTTTCATTGGGGGGGGAATGAAATTTTGCAATCTCTATCATTGCCACTTTTTTTTACCAGCTCAGCAAAAACGACACTTTGGTTAATGTTTGCCGTAGGTAAAGGTCAATTTTCTTCATATCTATACACATTTGATAAAAACAAGGTGCTGCAGGTATCATTTTCAGTTTATTAAATTATCAAAGCATTTCCTCCTTCGTTACCTCAGGCAGAGACTCTGTTGAGGAAGAGTTAGAATTAAGATGGGTGCCACATACAGGCAGTCCTCATTTAGTGACCATTCAAACTTATGACGGCACTAAAAAAATAACTTACAACTGTTTTTCACACTTAATGACCGCTGTAGCATCTAGGGTCACTTGATCAAAATTCAGATAGTTGGCAACTGACTCATATTTACGACGGTTGCAGTGTCCTGGGGTGACCTTCTGACAAGCAAACTCAATGGGGAAGCTGGATTCCCTTAACAACTGTGTCACTAATTTAACACCTGCAGGGATTCACTTAACTATAGTGGCAAGAAAGGCCATAAAGTGGGGTAAAATTCACTTAACATATGTCTCACTTAGCAACAGAAATTTTGGTCGTAAGTTCAAATTCAATTGTGGTCATAAGTCGAGGACAACCTGTATTTTTGCTACACAGAAAGGAAAAATCCCTTATTTGAAATTCCTCTGTCTCTTCAAAAGCCCCTTAGCAAACTTCACTCAGAACCTCAGAACAATAGAAGACACAGCTCAGTTTGTGTACATTAGCACGCTGGATCTGCATGAACTTAAAATAATAATAATAATAATTCCGGAAAGCTGAACTTGAACAGAAAAGGAAGGAAAGGGAAGCGAACTTGGGAGGGTTAATTTCAGGAAGGCGCCTCTGGTTTATTTTTTAGTGCAGATTTTTGATTTTCCAGAGATTTTCTCTTTTTCCCTAATAGCTAGGGAGCAGGAGCCAAACTGTGTCATGCATGTGGGGAGTTGCACAACAGAGTAAATGTGCGAAAGGAAAAGAGGGGGTTAATGCACGCACACACACACACACACACACACACACACACACACACACACACACACACACACAAAGGGAGAGTCTGATTGCATAACATATGGATAAATCAGTTTACTGATTAGATATCCCTGGCTATCCTAGATTATCATGTGAAAGCTAAGTGCAAAAAAAAGGAAGGGGTTCACACCTACACCCACACCCACACACACACACACAGAGAGAGAGAGAGAGAGAGAGAGAGAGAGAGAGAGAGAGAGAGAGAGAGAGAGAGAGAGAGAGACTGCATAGCATAGAGATAAACCAGTTCACTGGTGAGATATCTCTGGTTATTCTAGATTATCATGTGCAAGCTAAGTGTGCAAAAAGAAAGGAAGGGGTTCACACACACACACACACACACACGCACACACACTCCACAAACACAAAGTCTGAATTTCCTAACATAGAGACAAACCAGTTCATCAGTGAAATATCCCTGGTTATCTTGGATTGTCGCGTACAGATCTTCCGCTTCTACTTTTAGCACCGGCAACGGTACCTAAACTGGACATCATTCACGGGCTGCATCACCCCAAATCCGTAGCGGGTTTTATTTATGGCAGGGATCACCTCCTGCTGATTGATCAGCTCCATATCAAAACAAGACAACATCAGAAAGGCGAAAAGCTTGATTTCGTTGGTGGCGAAGTAACGGCCGGGACACATGGAGGTCCCAGCTCCCCAGGGCATGGTGAAGTACTTTACCTTCTCACCGTTCTTAAAAAATTCCTTTTTGTTGCCATCTTGGCTGAGGAAACGGTCGTATTTGAAGGCCTGGGGCTCCTGGTGGATTTCGGGGTCCATGTGGGCCGAGAGGTAAGGGAAGAGGCCGACTTTGTCGCCTTTGCGCAGCAGGTAGGACTTGCCGCTGTGGAGCCTGAATTCCATGTCTTGTAAAACCAGCCGGACCAACAACGGGACTGTGACCAACCTCAAGGTCTCTTTTACGGTGCTGTCCAAGATGGGCGTTTGGCTTAGCATCTCCTTGGTGATGTTCAAGGGCTTCTGGCAGGAGGCCACATCTTGGCCTGACTTCTTCACCACCTCCTCAACCTCCTTCTTCACCTCTTCCATGGCTTTGGGATGCTTCATCAGGTACTCCAGGAGCCAGAAGGAGGCTGGACCCGTATTACCTTGAGCGGCCCAAAGGAGCAGGAACATGAACCGGTCCCTCATGTCATCGGACATCCCACTTTCAGCCAGCTGTTGAGACTGGTCGCTGATCCACCGGCTGATGTTGTCCTTCTCGTAGACGTTCTTCACCGAAAGCACCTGCCAGAAGTAGTTCCAGATTTTTTTCACTTGGCCCCACTCCGACGGGGTCAACAAGGCGTACGAGAGGCGCGGGAAGAGCTTGTCGTATTTGCGAAATTCAATGAACACCTCTTCGGTGTGCTGCTGGTCTTTCTGTTTCGATTTTTCTTTCTGTTTATCAATTGGTTCGGTGCCGAACAAAGCCAAGTACCCGGCTTTGAAGACCGTGTTGTAACAAAAGTGGAACAAACCATCTTCTTTCCAGGATTTCGGATCTTCTTTGGAGGTTTCCTGCCACTGGAGTAAGACGGCCTGCAAGGCGTCCATCATAGCTTGGGTCATCATCACCAGGCCATCTCCCTTCAAATGCTTCGTGCTGGCGGCTTCTATGATCTTGTGAGTCTCATGGGAGGCCTGAATTCGAAACACCCTGAGGACCAGCTCGGCTGCAAATGAAATGAAATCCAGTTTACTTCGGGCTTCCTTGACGATGCCACCGAAGGACAACGGGTCCATCACGAAGGTAAAGTACTGTCCTGCGATCAAGGTGGTGAAGATCTCGCCGTGTTTCTTTTGCATGGTTTGCAGGAAATCCATAGTGTCGTTTCGGAAGTGCAATGCGTGTCCTAGCCATGGAATGAGTCCTTTGTCCAAAGGGGGTTCATTGGCTCGTCTTCGGCGGAAGAAGCCCGTCAGGTAGAGGACCCCCAAAAGACCGACCCCCAAGGCAACCACAACTGCCACCCAGAATAACATCTTGAAGAGTGTGTGCAGTTCAGTTGCAAGCCGCCTTTTCAACAAACAGGTTCTTCGGAGAACGGTGGGCGTTTTTTAATCCAGGGAGGAGTTTCGGTGGCTCAAACAAGCCAGGAATTGCAGTTAACCCTTACGATGGAAAATAAAAAGAAAAGGGAGGGAGGAAACCAACCGTAGTCCATGAACGGGCTTTCCACCAGAAAATCATTAACTAGCAGGAAGCGTGCTGGGCAGGACATCTCCCTATGTTTATTTTACATTTAAGTGTGTGTTTTCCTGATCCAACGCAAGTTGTGCAAACCAGGAGTGTTGAGAACAAGGTCTAATCTCCTGAGGGATGGAGAGGCGAGGATAAATTTATTGAATATTTGGAGAAGACCCATGAGCCGAAGGACGAGGCTTATGAGGGGAAAAAAAGAGAGAGAATGTGAGGCTGCTAATTTCAGGATTACTGGGAGCGGGTGGGGGGGTAGGGGGCGGGCACAACACTATGCTTTCTTTGTGTTCAAATAGAAGTTGTGTATCAATAAGACTTAAATAGTTGTAATTACTGCCCCATTTATGAAGGAGGAGAAGGAAGAGGAGATAGAGAAGATAGGCAAGTGGCAGAAGGAGACAGGTGAGGAGGAGGAGGAAGGGAGAAGAGGAGGAGGAAGAGGAAGAGGAGGAGGAGGAGGAGAGAGTGAGGAGGAGGAGGAGGAGGAAGGAGAGGAGGAGGAGGAGAGAGGAGGAGGAAGAGGAGGAAGAGGAGGAGGAGGAGAGAGAGAGGAGGAGGTCTAATTGGCATCTCCACATTTCTGTTGTTGTTAAGTGACTCACACCCAATTTTTTGACGTTTTTCCCCCATGGTTTTCCCCCCACAGTTGTTAAGTGAATCTCTGCAGTTGTTAAGTGAATCATGCCGTTGTTAAGTGAAACCAGAGGTGGGTTGCTCCTGGTTCGGACCGGTTCTATAGAACCGGTAGCGGGAATTTCCCCCCGCTCACCAAACCGAGCGGTTGCCGGCTGGCCATGCCCCCAAACCGGCTCTAATGGCGGCACATAGGGGCTGCCATCTTGTTTTTGGCTTCTGCACATGCGCGTGCCCACGCAGCCACGCGGTGCGGGAGGAAGCGACCCGGAGGCGAGGTAAGTTAGAACCCACCTCTGAGTGAAACCAACTTCCCCCATTGAGTCTGCTTGAGGAAAGCCGGCTGGGAAGGTTGCAAATGGAGATTATATGACCCGGGACACTACTAACACCATAAATATGAACCATGTTTGAATTTTAATCATGGGGATGCCGCAATGGTCTTACGTGTGAAAAACAGTCATAAATCCCTTTTTTCAGTGCCGTTATAACTTTGAATGGTCACTAAACCAATGGTTGTAAGTCGAGGATTGCCTGTATGTACTAAGTCTCCCAAAGGTTGCCACAATGCATTTATGGAAGAGATTTTCCAGGCAGGGCTGCCACCTGCTGGTCATGTAGGAGATAGCAAGGAGAGAAACAGACCAAAGATCTGAGAAGTCATCAAAGGAGAAGATGGTTGAGACAAGCCTATCTTCACCTTTTGTTTAACTGGGGTGATCATTCACTGGTTTGGTTGTACCAGGGTACCCATGATCCACATCCCTGTAATGGACACAAGAGTTGCACCTGATGGTAGGACAAGAAGCAATAGATGAAAACTAATCAAGGAGAGAAGCAAAGGAGAAACTTGCTAACAGTGAGAACAATTAACCAGTGGAACATCTTCAGAGGTTGTGGGTGCTCCATCACTGGAGGCTTTTAAGAAGAGACCGGACAGCCACTTGTCTGGAATGGTATAAGATCTCCTGCTTGAGCAGGGGGTTGGACTAGAAGACCTCCAAGATCCCTTCCAACTCTGTTATTCTGCATTCTGTATTCTTCTTCCAGATGCTAACAAGGAGAAAAGTTGCTCCTTATAACTCCCTCTGCTGCCATAACATTTGGCTGCAGGCTTTTTTCAAAATTAGAAACATATTTGATATACAGTTAGTCCTTGACTTACGACTACAACTGAGCCCAACATTTCCGTTACTAAGTGAGACATTTAAGTCAATTTTGCTCCATTTTACAACCTTTTTTTGCTACAGTGGTTAAGTGAATCACTGCAGTTGTTAAGTTAGTCACAGGGTTATTGAGTGAATCTAGCTTCCCCCATTGACTTTGCTTGTCAGAAGGTCGCAAAAGGGAATCGTGTCACCTTGGAACACAGCAACGGACACAAATATGAACCAGTTGCCAAGCATCTGAATTTTGATCAGATGAACCATGGGGAATGCTGCAAAGGTCGTAATTGTGAAAAAATGGACACAAGTCACATATTTCAGTGTTGTTGTAACTTTGAACACACTGTTGTAAGTTGGGGACAGAGGTGGTTTCCAATAGAACCAGTAGTGGGAATTTCCCCACGCTCGCCGAACCGGCAGTGATGGCTGGCTGGCCACGCCCCAAACCAGTTTTCTCGGCGGCACCATAGGTGCCGCCATCTTGTTTTTCGCTTCTGCGCATGCGCAGAAGTTGTTTTTTGCTTCTGCACCTGCACAAAAGCTGGGTTTTTGGCACTGCGCATGCATGCTCCCACGCAGCATGGGAGGAAGCGAACCGGCAGCGAGGTAAGTTAGAACACACCCCTGGTTGGGGACTACCTCTATTGTAAAAGGCAATAAAAATTATCTTTTTGGTTGTTTTTAATCATTCTTATACTACCACTCTGGGGAAAGCAACAAATACATGTAGTCCTGGACTTATGACTGGTTCAGAGTTATGATGGACCTCCTCAGATGTACTTAAGACCCAGTTCTGGAGTTTGGATGGCTGCCCGGCCCTTCCCATGGTTGTGTGACTGCACCTTGTGCCATAAACAACCCCTTTACCTAGATGGCTGTTTGCAGCCACCTGTGATTGCATGACCAGGTTTTAAGATGTTTTTGCCAAAACCTGTCATTTATAGTTAGTCCTCGACTTACAACAGTTCATTTAGTGACCATTCAAAGTTACAACGGCACTGAAAAAAAGTGACTTATGATCATTTTTCATAGTTACAAACTTTGAAGCATCCCTGTGATCATGTGATCAAAATTCAGATCAGCGGTGGGATTCAATTTTTTAAACTACTGGTTCTGTGGGCGTGGCTTGGTGGGCGTGGCTTGGTGGGCGTGGCAGGGGAAGGATACTGCAAAATCCCCATTTCCTCCCAATCAGCTGGGACTCAGGAGGCAGAGAATAGATGGGGGCGGGGCCAGTCAGAGGTGGTATTTACCGGTTCTCTGAACTACTCAAAATTTCCACTACCGGTTCTCCAGAACTGGTCAGAACCTGCTGAATCCCACCTCTGATTCAGATGCTTGGTTCATTCTTATGACTGTTGCTGTGTCCCAAGATCATGTGATCCCCTTGTGCGACTTTCTGACAAGCAAAGTCAGATTCGTTTAACAGCCGTGTGACTGACTTAACAACTGCAGTGATTCACTTAACAGCCATGCCAAGAAAGCTCGTCAAATGGGGCAAAACTCACTTATCAAATGTCTCACTTAACAATGGAAATTTGGGGCTCACTTGTGGTCGTAAATCAAGGACTACCTGCCTTCATTTATGCTGCGCTTCTTTCCTGAAAAAAATCAGGCTGCTGACCTGCCTTGCAGTACTTGCAACATCCACTAGATGGCAGTGAAGACACATAAGAAAATTGTGCGTCATGTTGCCACCTGGTGGTCTTTCAATCTCATTCCTTGCTTTTGTAATCCTGTGACTCCCCCCCCCCTTTCCTTGTGCTGTCCTGGGTACATGTGTGAATGGATTCACCTGTATATTTTTATCCTGTTTTTTTTCCTATCCTCTTCTGCTCTTTTCAGGCACTATTACATCCACTTAGCAGACTTTTTAGTCCCTCTTATCGACAACTGTTAAGTTTCGGATATCATGTAGCCGGTGCTTGTGTGTTTGTTATTATTATTGCAGGTAGTCCTCTATTTATGAGTCCGTGTCCAAGTGTCTGAATTTAGGTCCCGTGTCCATGGGAATGGTGCAATGGTCGTAAGTGTGAAAAATGGTCCTAAGTCACTTTTTCAAGTGCCGTTGCAACTTCAAACGGTCACAAAATGGATGGTTATAAGTCAAGGACTACCTGTATATAATTCTCACCAGCATTTGATTGAACTGATTACAGATTACAGATTAATAGAGTTGGAAGGGACCTTGTAGGTCATCTAGTCCAACCCCCCACCCAAGCAGGGGCCCCTACACCATTTCTGACAGACAGCAGTCCAGTATCTTCTTGAAAGCCTCCAGTGATGATGAAGCTCCCACAACTTCTGAATGCAACTTTTGTTCCATTGGTTGATTATTCTCACTGTCAGAAAGTTTTGACTTTGGAGGTCTTAACCAGAAATATAAGAATTCAAAGACATAAAAGGAATGAAAATTTAAAAAGAGGAATACAAATTGCAGGCATTTGCAGATGATTTGGTGTTTATACTAGAAGAACCATTAGAGACAGGACCAAGACTAATGTATCAGATTGAACAATATGGAGAAGTTGCGGGATTAAAAATTAATAAGGACAAAACAAAATGTTTAGCTAAAAATATGACAGAAAAACAAAAGAGGGAATTAGTTGGAAAATTAAATATACAAATCACAAAAAAGTAAGATATTTAGGAATTCAATTGTCAGTAAGATGTGTAACAATCAAGGAAGATAATTACTTAAGATTAAAGAAACAAATTGAGACAGATTTGGAAAAATTTTAAAATTTGTTTGGCAAGGAAAAAGAGCGAGGATAAACACAAAAATGTTACAAGATGCTATATTACTATGCAGCAGTATTGACATGGATGAGAGAATGGATTTTGTTAAGGAATACGAGACTTTTAACTTTGGAAGGGCATGATTTACAGATAGGATGGCACGCACTTATGTGGTATGGGAGAAATAAAATACACAGCTATTTCCAGAGACATTGTATTAGGAACTCTTTATATTTAGTATGGGAAAAAATAAGAGAGAAACATTATTCGAAAATACCGTTTTGGATATCTATAATGGAAGCGTTAATGCATCCAAGTAGACTGAATTGGGAAAACATACCAAGATACAAGGACATTTTGACGGACAAAGGGAAATTGAAATCTACAGAAGACTTAGAGAAACAAGAGATAAAAATGGACTATATGATGGGGTATATGAGAATGCAAATGCAGGCAAGATATGATAAAGACAGTAAAACAGAGGGTATTAATTTAGAGATGACAGAGCTAGACGAAATACTCATAGGAACGGATGAAAGATTAATCAAGAAACTATACAATTATCTACCCTATATTGATTTAGAATTTGAGCAAGTGAAAGAAACGATGATAAAATGGGCAAGGAATTTTGGCTATACCATAATTGGTATAAATGGCAGCAACTTTGGGAAATAAATTATAAATTAACTATGGCAACAGCATATAAAGAGAATAGGTTTAATAAGTTAAAATAGGGAAGAAAATGGTAAGGGAACACCTGTCTACCCTAGACGAATTCAAATCACTAGGATCAGATGGATTAGAATAGAATAGAATAGAATAGAATAGAATAGAATAGAATAGAATAGAATAGAATAGAATAGAATAGAATAGAATAGAATAGAATAGAATAGAATAGAATAGAATAGAATTCTTTATTGGCCAAGTGTGATTAGACACACAAGGAATTTGTCTTTGGTGCATATGCTCTCAGTGTACATAAAAGAAAAGATACATTTGTCAAGAATGGTTGTCATAGGGTTCAAGTAAGCAATCAGGAAACAATCAATATGAATATAATTACACCCCAAGGTTCTGAAGGAACTGGCAGACGAGATCTCAGAACCACTGAACTATATCTTTCAAAGATCCTGGAGCACCGGGGAACTGCCAGAGGACTGGAAAAGAGCTGATGTAGTTCCCAACTTCAAAAAAGGGAAAAAAACAGATCCAGGAAACTACAGACCTATCAGCCTGACCTCAATACCAGGGAAGATTTTGGAAAAGATAATCAAGCAACGAATCAATGAACACCTAGAAGCAAACACAGAAATAACCAAAAGCCAACATGGGTTTGTCAAAAACAGATCATGCCAGACTAATCTTATTGCATTCTTTGATAAAGTGACAAAATTAGTGGACCAGAGGAATGCTGTCGATGTGGTTTACTTGGACTTCAGTAAGGCATTTGATAAAGTAGACCATAATAACTTACTACTAGATAAAGTAGAAAAATGTGGGATGGACAGCAACACCACCAGATGGATTCAAAACTGGCTAACCAACTGCATTCAATGGAACTGCATCTACATGGAGGGAAGTATGCAGTGGAGTACCCCAAGGCTCTGTTTTAGGCCCAGTACTCTTCAACATCTTCATCAATGACTTGGACGAGGGGATAGATGGGGAACTCATCAAATTTGCAGATGACACCAAACTGGCAGGAATAGCCAACTCTCCAGAAGATAGGCTCAAGATAGCAATAGCAATAGCAATAGCACTTTACTTATATACCGCTTCATAGTGCTTTACAGCACTCTCTAAGCGGTTTACAGAGTTCAGCATATTGCCCCCAACAATCTGGGTCCTCATTTTACCCACCTCGGAAGGATGGAAGGCTGAGTCAACCTTGAGCCGGTGAGATTTGATCAGCTGAACTAGCAATCAGCTGAAGGTCGCAATGCTGCTTTTAACCACTGCGCTATCTCAGGCCCCAAGATACAGAAGGATCTTGATAGACTTGAACATTGGGCGCTATCTAACAAAATGAAATTCAATGGTGAAAAAAGTAAGTAAGTATACTGCACTGGTACAGTATATGTGGTACCTTGCTCAACAGTAACTGTGAGAGGGATCTTGGAGTCCTAGTGGACAGCCATTTAAACATGAGCCAGCAGTGTGCAGCAGCTGCCAAAAAAGCCAACACAGTTCTAGGCTGCATTAACAGAGGGATAGAATCAAGATCACGCGAAGTGATAATACCACTTTATAATGCCTTGGAAGGCCACACTTGGAATACTGCATTCAGTTTTGGTCGCCACGATGTAAAAAGGATGTTGAGACTCTAGAAAGGGTGCAGAGAAGAGCAACAAAGATGATTAGGGGACTGGAGGCTGAAACGTATGAAGAACGTTGCAGGAACTGGATATGTCTAGTTTAATGAAAAGAAGGATCAGGGGAGACATGATAACAGTGTTCCAAGTATAGATAAATTATAATAAAATATGAGCTTTTAAAGTGACACCGATAATTTATGTATGTATGGAGATATGTTATCAGTCTGTTAAACATAACAAGTATTAGGTATATAATCACTCAAGGAAAGGTTTAGAAGGAGAAGGAGGAAGTAGAAAGGGAGGGGAGAAAAAAAGGAGTGGAGGGAAGTAGGAAGGGGGAGAGAAGGGTAAGAAGGTAGATGGAAGAGGTGGAGATAGAGGGAGGGGAATGTGAAGAAAGGAAGATAAACAGACTGATAAATAACATCAAAGAATAGGTGCAAAAATAGGATATTGAATTTTGATTGATTGGATAAAAATGTATAAGTATGTATGTTATCGATATGTTTTTAAGGGATAGGTATTGATGTATATATGGAAATTGTGGAGAAAAAATAAAAAAAACTTTAAAAAAGAAAGAAAGTTTCTCCTTATTTTCAGGTTGAATCTCTCCTTGTTTAGTTTCCATCCATTATTCCTTGTCTGGCCTTCGGGTGCTTTGGAAAATAGCTTGACCCCCTCCTCTCTGTGGCAGCCCCTCAAATATTGGAACACTGCTATCACGTCTCCCCTGGTCCTTCTCTTCCCTAGACTAGCCATGCGCAGCTCCTGCAACCGTTCATCGTATGTTTAAGCTTCCAGGCCCCTAATCATCTTTATTGCTCTTCTCTGCACTTTCTCTAGAGTCTCAACATCTTTTTTATAGTTTGGTGACCAAAACTGGATGCTGAATTGTGATAGATAGATAGATAGATAGATAGATAGATAGATAGATAGATAGATAGATAGATAGATAGATAGATAGATAGATAGATAGATAGATGTTTATCTATAGATAGATAGATAAACAAACAAACAAACAAACAAACAAATAAATATGCTGAGATGGTCTCGACCGTCATCCGGACATCCGAAGCAATAAATGAGCAATAAATAAATTATCATCAGCGATGATAATTCACCCAACGAGGTCATGTCACATTAATCAACACAAATGACACAACCCTCTCAGGACAGGACATCAACACAAATGACACAACCGCCTCAGGACATGACAAGATGCCATCAGAAATGTGAAGAACCACAATACCATCAACGGGCAAAGAAGCCAGCGAAGAAGGAAGGGCAGCTGTCATCATCAATCAAATTGATTTCTTGTCAGGAGCTGAGAAGAATATCATTAACGTCATTTCTACTGACCCTCCAATTCCACAACAACGTGCAGGTAGTTTTCAAATTACGACAGTTCATTTAGTGACAGTTTGAAGCTACAACGGCACTGAAAAAAAGTGATTGCTGCTTTTCACTCTTATGACCGTTCCAGCGTCCTCAAAATTCTGGCGCTTGGCAACTGACTCGTATTTATGATGGTTGCGGTGTCCCAGGGTCACGTGATCCCCTTTTGTGACCTTATGACAAGCAAAGTCCATGGGGGAGCCAGATTCATTTAACAACTATCTTGCTTAGGAACAGAAATTTTGGACCGCATTGTGGTTGTAGGTCGAGGACTACCTGTTTTTACAATTGTTACGACTGTAACGGCCAGGCACCATTACAGTCGTATGTTGAGGACTACGTGTAGGCAACCTGATGAAAAAACCTGCTAGGTTTGTGCAAGTCTGAATCAACCCAGAAACAAACATCCCATGTGCCTGAGCATTTCCACACAGCTTTGAACCTTATGCCACCTGCGGTCACATAAGGGACACTGGACTTCCAAAAACTGAACACCTATGACAAGTCCCTGATGACACAATTCCGGCAACAGTGGATGTTGAAATACTGCAGGTTCACGTAGCCCACAAAATGGACTTCAGGTCATCATGCAAAGTGTGGCTGTGTAATCGCTGCTTCATCTCGGTAACATGTGCTTGTGAGTCAGTGGGAATATAATGGACACAGACACAGATACACTCAATTGCACTCAACAGGCAACCAACATGACTTTAAGTGATCTGGAAACCTTTCTTCACCTGTATTTCAGGTTGATTGAATACCTTTTCATCACCTGGAGGGATGGGGGGGGAAGCTTGTGGTACTCTCTGAGCCTTGCGGTTTTCTTGCAGACGTTTCGTGACCCAATTAGGGAACATCATCAGTACTAGAAGGGACAGGAGTTTCTCTTTTTTTAAAATAAAAGTTTGTATTTATTTTTAATATAAACATTCCATCTTCCCTTAAACCAGTGGTTCCCAACCTGGGGGTCAGGACCCCTTTGGGGGTCGAACGACCATTTCCCAGGGGTCGCCCCGGCATCCTCAGCTCCCCCCCCCCCCACTGCCACAAGCCTGGCCATATCAGCTCAACTCGCCCGAGCCCTCTGATTGGTCGGGAGAGGTGCCATTCGGTGATGCCTGGCGGCCGAGCTTTAACAGCATCAGCTAAGGGGCGGGGCATCGCAAGATTGCACGCTGGAGAGTGCAAGGCGGTGCTTAAGACATCTGTGGCCGCCCCTGTCTCCTGCTCGCAGCGGCAGTTTCTTCCCGCTGGTGTCGAAGGGAAAGGGAGTCACAGGAGGGAACGGCCAGCCAACGACCACTTCAGTTTCACAGTGCACAACGGCGGGAAGGAGGACAGCTGGGTCGGAATCGTCTGTCTGCCCTCTCGCCCTCAGCTGGCGCGGAGACCCAGTGAAGAAAGAAGCAAACAGGGAAGGAGGGAAGAGAGAGACTGAGAGATATTAGCACAGGGCTAGCCTGATCATACAGCCTTGGTGCTGAGGGCGCCACCGCCGGGGGCAGGAGGAGCTAAGCCGGAGGGAACTGGAGATGGAGGTAGTGCCAGAGCATGGTCCATCACTGCCGCCCTGCTCTGTATGATCAGGCTAGCCCTGTGCTAATATCTCTCAGTCTCTCTCTCTTCCCTCCCTCCCTGTTTGCCTCTTTCTTCGCTGGGTCTCCAAAATAATTTTATGGTTGGGGGTCACCACAACATGAGGAACTATATTAAGGGGTCGCGGCATTAGAAAGGTTGGGAACCACTGCCTTAAACAGTGTATCGTCTGGGTATAAATATCTCTGTGCAATAACCATCAAAATTCACAACAGTATTCATTACATTGATTTTAATTATCTGATCTTACAATTATGGTATTGAACATAGGAAACCTATTCATTTCTCCCCCTTAACGCATCTTCTAATAATAATATAATAATAATATTAAGCATAATAATCTTAATAGTCATACCGTAATAATAGCAATCATCATATTGTTTACATCTCTATCAACGTATTTTCTATGCTTCACTGTTCTCCTTTTATTTCCAACTTCCATTTTTATTCTCTAGCCATCGATAAAATAATTCCCATATCATATAATACTCAATTATATTGCAAGCGTTAATTGCAAGCGTTAATCTGTTCATTTCTGCACATTCTAATATTTTCCTAATCACATTCTCATCAGTAGGGATCTCTTCACTTTTCCAATTGTGCAAATACAATTCTAGCTGCAGTTAATACATGGATAATTAAATATGCATTCTCTTTACTATAGGTTTCAGGTAACATCCCCAACAAATATACTTCTGGTTTTAAATCAATGTGCTGTGTTATCATCTTTACCAGCCATGTATGTATTTTTGTCCAGTATTTTTTTGCTTCTACACATGTCTACCACATATGATAATAGGAGCCAGGTATCTGGTGGCACTTCCAACATTTGGCTGACTTATCTTTGAACATCTTTGCCAACCTCGCCGTTGCAAAGTGCCATCTATAAAACTCAGCGGCTGGTTGCTGCCTTACCGGTGCCGGTGCGCTGCGCGTGCATCTCCACACTTCGGGCATGCACGCGCTTGCTACGCGTGTACGCCCCCTCGTGCGAACCGCACCAAAATCTTGCAAGGGGACACGCACGCACGTGAGATTTCAGCACGATTTTGCTTCCACGTATGTGCAGAAGCAAAATCTCACCAAAATCTCTCTCTCTCGTGCGCGTCCCCTCATGAAATTTTGGTGCAATTTTGCTTTCGCACATGCGCAGAAGCAAAATTGGCCAAAAATTCACAGGAAAAAATGGCGATGCGCGCGATGGACCAGCAGAGAGGGCTCTGGAGCGGTTGCGCAATCCACCGCTCCCTACCGGAGCTGCGCACTGGGCAGCTCTGGCAGGAACCCACGTCTGATAAAACATCTTATACACATTTTCTTTATATGCAGTTGACATAGTTAATTTGTAGTTGCTGCCCCACAATTTCTGCCATTTATCTAATTCTATTGCGTGACGAAAAATTTTTGCCCATGCCATCCTTGTCTCCTTCACTTGTTCATCTTCCAGTTTAATGCCCAACAAGTAGCTGTACAGTTTCTTTATCAATCTTTCTTCTATCCGTTAATATCTATCTACCGTATTTTTCGGAGTACAAGACTAAAGTGACCAGATATTTTTTTTTTAAAGCGGGACATTGACGGGGGGCGGGGCCGCCTGGACGCCGTCATTTGAGGTTTGCCCTCTGCGCATGCGCAGAACGCTGCGCATCTGCAGAGGGCAAAAGGATGCAAATGTCGGCATCCAGGTGGGGGGGGGGACGCGGGAGGCCTTTCCTCCCCTCCCGCCTCCCCGCTTCGGGAGCCGGCAGTGGCTTGGGCTGGCTCCAGATCTCCTTTCTCCCCCTGTCACTCCAGCAGCCCAGCGCTGGCAGAGGGGGAGCAGGAGAGCGAACAAAAGTGATTCTGACCGCGGAGCAGAGACACCCGGTGAGCGGGGCGAGAGGCGCGGGGATGGCAGTGCCGCCACTGTACGTCCTACCTACCTGGGACTTTTCCCGGTAGCTCCAGTCGCGTTCCTTGCTAATAGCGCCCAGAGCAGAGCAGCCCCTCCCAGAAGATCGCGAGACGTTATCTTTTGGAAGGGACTGCTCTGCTCTGGGCGCTAATTAGCAAGGAACGTGACTGGAGCTACCGGAAAAAGTCCCAGGTAGGACGCGCGTCTCGCGCTGGGGGTTGGGCGGACGGGACGGGGCGCGCGTCCTACCTGGGACTTTTCCCGGTAGCTCCAGTCGCGTTCCTTGCTAATAGCGCCCAGAGCAGAGCAGCCCCTCCCAGAAGATCGCGAGACGTTATCTTTTGGAAGGGGCTGCTCTGCTCTGGGCGCTATTAGCAAGGAACGCGACTGGAGCTACCGGGAAAAGTCCCAGGTAGGATGCGCGCCCCGTCCCGCCCGCCAGTCCTGCCCCGCCTGCCCAACCCCCAGCACGAGACGCGCGTCCTACCTGGGACTTTTCCCGGTAGCTCCAGTCGCGTTCCTTGCTAATTAGCGCCCAGAGCAGAGCAGCCTCTTCCAAAAGATAACGTCTCGCGATCTTCTGGGAGGGGCTGCTCTGCTCTGGGCGCTATTAGCAAGGAACGCGACTGGAGTACCGGGAAAAGTCCCAGGTAGGACGCGCGCCCCGTCCCGTCCGCCCAACCCCCAGCGCGAGACGCGCGTCCTACCTGGGACTTTTCCCGGGTAGCTCCATTCGCCTTCCTTGCTAATTAGCGCCCAGAGCAGAGCAGCCCCTCCCAGAAGATAACGTCTCGCGATCTTCTGGGAGGGGCTGCTCTGCTCTGGACGCTATTAGCAAGGAACGCGACTGGAGCTACCAGGAAAAGTCCCAGGTAGGACGCGCGCCCCGCCCTGCCCCGCCCCTTTTGCCACGGCACACTTAGCATGGCCTCATGGCACACCAGTGTGCCGCGGCACAATGGTTGGGGAGCACTGCTAAGGTGACCAGACGTCCCACTGTTTCGGCATTCTTTTCAAAAAAAGCGGGACTTTTTGAAAAGAATGCGGGACGCGGGACACACGCTTGAAAAGCGTGTCTGTCCCGCCAAAAGTGGGACGTCTGGTCACCTTATACAAGACGCACCTTTTTCCTTCCTAAAAGTGGCTGAAAATTCAGGTGCGTCTTATACTTCGAATGTAGCTTTTTTTCCAGCCCTAACTAGGTGCTAACAGATCTTCTCAGCTCTTACCTTGCAGGCTTTTTCATTGTTACTCTCTCAGAAGAATGTTTTCCAGTCCTAAGTCTTTGCAGGGTTTTTTTCATTGCTCTACTTGCTCCAAAGAAGTTGTTTTCTAGCCCTAACCAGGCGCTAACGATCTTCCCAGCTCTTACTGGCTTGCAGGCTCTTTCATTGTTACTCTCAGAAGAAGGTTTTTTAAAGTCCTAACCAGGAGATAAAATAATGTGCTGAAGCTGACCAGACTAAGGATGCTAGCCAGATGAATACCTGGTAGGCAGATTGTTTTCCCCTATTTTCCTCCCCAAAAACTAAGGTGCGTCTTATACTCCGGTGCGTTTTATACTACGAAAAATACGATAATTCTGTTAATTCTTTATAGAAACCATATAATTTAGCATCTTTATCATATCTAGAATGTATCTGCATTTATGTGAATACCATGCCATGCCAATCCCTTGATCGCCCAGTTCTTATTTAATTTTGAGTTCCCCCTTTTCATTCAGAATATCTTTATATCTAACGATATTTCCCATGTTGATAACGTTTGGGTGAATCAGTGCATACATTTCATACATTTTAAAGCTAATTCTTGCTTTTTTCCCTTGCCAGATATATTTTAATATTGTTTTATTGAGTTCCTCAAAGTATTTTTTTTCTAGTTGTATCGGAATTGTTTGAAATAAGTACAATAATCTCGGCAATATATTCATTTTAATTGTAGCTATTCTTCATATCAACAATAATTCCAGATTTTTCCATTTTTCAAGATCTATTTTAATTTGTTGCATCAGTTTGTAATAATTATCTTCCTTAATCATTACACATCTTGCTGTCAACTGAATCCCTAAATATTTTACTTTCTTAGTAATCTGAATATCTATTCTCTTCATTAACTATATTTTCTGTTTATCTGTAAGGTTTTTCACTAAAATCTTAGTTTTCTCTTTATTTATTTTCAGTCCTGCCACTTCGCCATATTCTTCTATTTTTTTTTATTAACTTAGGCCCTGTTTCTTGTGGATCTTCCAAAATAAAAACTAAATCATCTGCAAACGCCTGTAATTTATACTTTTCTTTTTTTATTTCAAAACCTTTTATCTCTGTATCTTGTCTAATATTTCTATTTAATACTTCCAGTGTCAGTATAAATAATAGGGGAGACATGAGTTTCTGAGAGGGAGGAGGAGGAGGAGGACTGTGGGGTCCTTGGTGCTCTCTTAGCTTGGTGGCTTTTCTTGCAGATGTTTCATGACCCAACTAGGGAACATCATCAGTGCTAGAAGGGGGGGTTGCAGGGAGGAGGAGAAGGAGGAAGAGGAGGGGGAGGAGGCAGGGGTGAAATGCTCCCGGTTCGGGCGTGCCTGCCAGTCGTCGTACAGCCGGAAGTGATCGCAGCGCGAGGCTTCGCCCACCCGCCCAGACACCGCCATTTGGGTTCTTTTACCCTCTGTGCATGCGTAGAATGCTTTGCGATGCGCAGAGGGTAATAGAACCCAAATGGCGGCATCTGGGTGGGTGGGCGAAGCCTTGCGCTGCGATCGCTTCCGGCTCTATGACGACTGGCAGGCACGCCCGAACCGGGAGCATTTCACCCCTGGGAGGAGGAGGGGGGAGGAGATGGACTGTGGGGTCATGGGTGCTCTCTGAGGTTGGGGGTTTTCTTGCAGATGTTTCATGATCCATTAGGGAACATCAACAGTGCTAGAAGGGGGGGTTGCTTGTTCTCATTTTATATACAGTGGAACCTCTGGTCACGAGGTTCCACTAATTCGTTCCATAACTTTGGTCGCAAACCGATTTGGTCGTGACCCAAACCTAATTTTGGAAATTTGGCGCTTACAAAAACAGTGGGGAAATCGGCCACGGGTGGGGGGTGGGGAATTGTGAATGTTTTGGTTGGAACCCAATTTGGTCGTGGTCAGAGGTTTTTCGTGACCAGAGGTTGTATGTACTAGTGATGTCTCATATCAGTAGTGATGAGAGCGACTTGGTGGTCACTTGATCCTAGAAAAGTAACTCTCCTCAGATACCATAAAACCCACCGTCAACCTGAGGTTATCTTGGTCAACAGAGCAAGTCCACTTCCTTGAAGTCAAAGCACACAATGGACACCCAAATATCCAGGGATGCAGGAAATCCACAGGATGCCCCACATAAGCTACATGCTCCTAGCTTCCGCTGAGAACATACCATGGGTCTATTGTCTATGGCAGTATTATTTCTCAACCTTGGGACTTTTCAGATGGGTGAACTTCAACTCCCAGAATTCCACAGCCACCATAGCTGGCTGGGGAATTCTGGGAGTTGAAGTCCAACCCATCTTAATGGTCCCAAGGTTGAGAAACGTGATGTAGAGACAATCTCTACGTTTTTATTTGTTCTGGCCCATTAAAGAGAGATGCTGAACAGGCATTTGGGATCTGATCTTCATATCCAAAGAGATCAATAGGCCAATCCACAAGGTCACATTGATTTACAGGAAGGATCGTTAGTGTGTGACTACTCACATTAAACAATGATGTCATGCTTTCTCAAGTCCTCGTGGCCAATGTCTACTTTCCTAAATGTAACCAACTCACCTGAAGGAGATTCAAACAAACAACCCAAATAATGATTGGAAAATGGGAACCACATACCCATAGGTCTATTTGTCTCCCACATTCCTCCCCACAGCACCATCGGGGGCTCCAATGACGTTAACAGTACCTCTACGAGATGTTCCTCCCAAATGGGATTATAATAATCAGCAATAGAAAATGTGTAGAGCAAGGAATGGATGTGTTTGATGCCAGGACCCCAAGACAATAACGGAGCATCTGAAGCACAATTGATCATTAAAACTTATATCCATCGCAAGGCTTCGGGCTGTCTATCGTGATCTTAACCAACACAATGGGTTTTGACACAGGATAATATTTGTAGCTCAGGGTTGAAATGATGGGTCCTTGGTGTTCTCTGAGCTTGGTGGTTTTCTTACAGACATTTCATGACCCTACTAGGTATCATCATCAGTGCTGGAAGAGAGTGCTAGGGTTTGTGGAGAGGAGGAGGAGGAGGAGGAGGAAGGAGGAGAAAGAAGAGAAGGACTGTGGGGTCCTTGGTGCTCTCTGAGCTTGGTGGTTTTCTTGCAGACATTTCACAACCCAGGTGGGTAACATCCTCCGTGCTAGAAAGGAGGAAGGTTTGCTCTCTGTTGTCTATACAAGTGACTTGCCCTGATGATGTTCCCTAGTTGGGTCATGAAATGTCTGCAAGGAAACCACCAAGCTCAGAGAGCACCAAGGACCCCACAGTTCTCCTCCTCCTCCTCCTCCTCCTCCTCCTCCTCCTCTCCAGAAACCCCATTCCCCTCTCGTACAGGTAGTCCTTGACTTACAACCGTTCACTTAGTTCACTCTATCTATCTATCTATCTATCTATCTATCTATCTATCTATCTATCTATCTATCTATCTATCTATCTATCTATCTATCTATCTATCTATCTATCTATCTATCTATCTATCTATCTATCTCTATCTATCTTATCTTATCTTATCTTATCTTATCTAATCTATCTATCTATCTATCTATCTATCTATCTATCTATCTATCTATCTATCTATCTATCTATCTATCTATCTATCTATCTTATCTAATCTATCTATCTATCTATCATCTATCTATCTATCTATCTATCTATCTATCTATCTATCTATCATCTATCTATCTATCTATCTATCTATCTATCTATCTATCTATCTAATCATCTATCTATCTAATCATCTATCTATCTAATCATCTATCTACTATCTATCTGTCTGTCTGTCTGTCTGTCTATCTATCTATCTATCTATCTATCTATCTATCTATCTATCTATCTATCTATCTATCTAATCATCTATCTATCTAATCATCTATCTAATCATCTATCTACTATCTATCTGTCTGTCTGTCTGTCTATCTATCTATCTATCTATCTATCTATCTATCTATCTATCTATCTATCTAATCATCTATCTATCTAATCATCTATCTATCTATCTATCTATCTATCTATCTATCTATCTATCTATCTATCTATCTATCTATCTATCTATCTATCTATCTATCTATCTATCTATCTATCTATCTATCTATCTATCTATCTATCTATCTATCTATCTATCTATCTATCTATCTATCTATCTATCTATCTCTATCATCCATCCATCCATCCATCCATCCATCCATCCATCCATCCATCCATCCATCCATCCATCCATCTATCTACCTACCTACCATGTTTTCCCGAAAATAAGACCCTGTCTTATATTTTTTTGAACCCTCAACTAAGCGCTTGGCCTTATTGCCATGAACTCAGAAGCCCGATTGGGCTTATTATCAGGGGATGTCTTATTTTGGGGGAAACAGGGTATCTATCTATCTATCTATCTATCTATCTATCTATCTATCTATCTATCTATCTATCTATCTATCTATCTATCTATCTATCTATCTATCTATCTATTTATCTATCTATCTATCTATCATCTATCTATCTCTATCATCCATCCATCCATCCATCCATCCATCCATCCATCCATCCATCCATCCATCCATCCATCCATCCATCCATCTATCTACCTACCTACCATGTTTTCCCGAAAATAAGACCCTGTCTTATATTTTTTTGAACCCTCAACTAAGTGCTTGGCCTTATTGCCATGAACTCAGAAGCCCGATTGGGCTTATTATCAGGGGATGTCTTATTTTGGGGGAAACAGGGTATCTATCTATCTATCTATCATCTTGTCTCCTATAAGGAGACAGGGTAGTTTACAAGTTATAAATCAAACAAAACATTTTTGATTTTTTTTTCTCTCTCCAAAGTTAAAATACAACATTGGGAAAAAGAAAGAAGAAGAAGAAAAAAGAAGAAAAAAAGAAACAAACATCAATCAATTTTATTGACAATAATATTGAAAAAACATGTACAAAGAAACAAACAACGAATACAGGTGGTTTTTAACTTACAACAGTTTGTTTGGTGACTGAAGTTACAACGGCACTGAAAAAAAGCAACTTATGACCATTTTTCACTCTTATGACCGTGGCAGCTTCCCTGTGGTTACATGATCAACATTTTGACACTTGGCAACTGGCTCGTATTTATGTCCCAGGATCGCTTGATCCCTTTTGCGACCTGCTCACAAGCAAAGTCAATGGGGAATCCAGGTTTGCTTAATGAGTGCAATGATTTGCTTAACAAATGTGGCAAAAAGGGCCACAAAATGGGGCATGATTCACTTAACATCTGTCTTGCTTAGCCACAGAAAATTTGGGCTCAAATTTTGTGGTCATATGTTGAGGATTACCTGTACTTAAAAGGTATTTGCCTGGTTTATTTTCAGGTAGACGGAATGAGTGGAGATCAAATTGCAAATCAAATATTTGTGGAGTCAGAGAGAAGTTTATACGAAGAGGCGTTTTGGGAAGCTGGATTGTAAACCAGGATTGCAAAGGATGAAAGGCAGATTCAGCTATGCTTTTTCCCCTCCTTTTATTTACTTGTCATTTTTTTATAAAAACCACCCTGCTCACCAATGAGTGACTCTGGGCGGCCTACCTCAAAGTTTAAAAGGCAAAACACACAAATTAAATTCCAGTGGTGGGATTCAATTTTTCCCCCTGCCGGTTCTGTGGGCGTGGCTTTGTGGGCGTGGCAGGGGAAGAATACTGTAAAATCTCCATTCCCCTCCCCCACTCCAGGAAGCCTGCTCAGAAGCATCCTGAGCAGGTAGCCGGAGACTCCCGCCGCCAGCTCTACTGGTTTGGAGAACTGTGCCGAACCGGGAGCAACCTATTACTGGATACAGGATACTGTAAAATCTCCATTCCCACCTTACTCCAGGGGAAGGATACTGCAAAATCCCCATTTCCTCCCGATCAGCTGGGACTCAGGAAGCAGAGAATAGATGGGGGAGGGGCCAGTCAGAGGTGGTATTTGCTGGTTCTCCGAACTACTCAAAATTTCCGCTACTAGTTCGCCAGAATCGGTCAAAACCTGCTGTATCCCACCTCTGAAATTAACCTTCATATTAAAAACTTTGAAAGGCACCACAAAAGAATAAACTTTTTAAACCTCATTGGCTTAATTTTTGACCCACTTTCTGCATTTATCTATATACTATGAAAACTCTCGTGTCTGTTTGTCACCTTCGATTGGGCGAAATGGTGGATTGCAGGGCAACAAGTTTTGATTCGATGTACTTCAAGCGCGCTGTGCCCAAATTTCAGGATACATCCCTCCTGTGGGATTGAAATTTGGGAAAGCTATAACTTCTTCAGCACTACCATGTCAACTCCACTCAATAGTGGGTTCTAAAACCCGTTGCTACTGGTTTGCACATGCACTTGCGCACACGTGATGCTTCTGCGCATGTGCAGAAGCGTCCCGGGCGGGTGGGCAGAGCCTCCTGCCGCTGCCGCCACCACTACCGGTTCACCGAACCAGGCCAAACCAGGAGCAACCCACCGCTGACTCCACTGCCACACCTAATCACTTCCAATGCTCTCTGCCAGTTGTCTGCAAGTCAATGGGGAAGCCGTCAGGAAGTCTAAACTTGATCAAGATTGCCAATGCTCCCTGACTGTTTCCCATAAGTCAATGGGGAAGCTGGCAGGAAGTCTAAAGTCAATCATGATGGCCAACGATTCTTGGCAGCTTTCCATAAGTCACTAGGAAAGTTGGCATGAAGTATAAACTTGATCATGATGCCAATTATAACAGAGCCGAGGTGGGGCAGTGGTTAGAGGCAGTACTGCAGGCCATTTTAGCTGACACTGATCTGCAGGTCAGCGGTTCAAATCTCACCGGCTCAAGGTTGACTCAGCCTTCCATCCTTCCGAGGTAGGTAAAATGAGGACCCCAATTGTTGGGGGCAATATAAATATGCATTGCTTACTGGTGTAAACTGCTTAGAGAGTGCTTGCACTGTGAGGCGGTATATAAATCTCACAAATAAATAAATAAATAAATAAATAAATAAATAAATAAATAAATAAATAAATAAATAAATAAATAAATAAATAAATAAATAAATAAATAAATAAATAAATAAATAAATAAATAAATAAATAAATAAATAAATAAATAAATAAATGCTCCCTGCCCAGGGCTGTGCATATGAGTGTGCAAGTGGCTGATGCATAGATAGTAATTGGTGAAGGGGGCATGGGTGCAGGAACAAAGGGCCGACCTAAAAAACTTGCAATCTTTTCTGTTGACTTTCTGTCAGTCTTGTCATTCGGTTGATCAGATTCAGGAGAATAAACACTCCTGACACAATGACCCAATGGATCCTGGCTTGTCTAGTTTATTTCTACATCGTGTTATTTACAGTGAAGGAACTAGCAGGAGATAGATACCTATCGGACTGCACATGCTGTTACGATAAAGCTACACAATTATGATTCCAAGAACAGTCTTAACTTTGATCAGCTTGGTCTTCTGCAATCATTCCTTATTATGAAATGCGCCCATCCCTTCGGCATCAAGTTCACTTGAATAATGAAATATGGATCATTCAAGGATCATGCAGGAAGGATTGGCGAGATGCAAGCGGGATATGTCCTATCCTGCTTTCTTCCAAACTCTTGCCTCGCTCTCTCCTTTTATCCTTTGCCAACCCAGCGATTAGCAAGGAACATTTTGGAAAAAAATGATTTACGGTAGTCGGTTGGGATACTCTAAATGCTTTTGTAAAAAGGGAGGATTCTTTCTTTCACTCATTGTACCTGAAGTTACAACAACTCATATCGAGGTTTAATTTGGCTTGTCATTTTTTTTAGCCAGAAGCGGATTAGTAGGTCTTTAGATAACATTATACAGCATTTTATGCAACTGTAAAGCATTTGTTAAGAGGTTTTCCCTGCACCCCCTTAAAGGTAGCAATTACAATGGCAATCTCTAAGCTAAGCATGACTGACAGGGCTGGTTTATCTTTTTGTTTTGTTTTGTTAAAGAGTTAATTACAATAAAAAAGATAACACAAATACACACGAATAGGAAAAGGAAATAGAAAGCAAAAAGTTCAGAAAAAAAAGAATGTAAAAAGTAGAAAAGGAAGATGAAATATTAAAGAAAAGGAAAACAAATGATTTACAAATGTTTGTTTAGTGACCGAAGTTGCAACGGCACAGAAAAAAGTGATTTTTTTTTAAAAAAAATTCACACTTAAAACTGTTGCAGCATCTCTGTGGTCACGTGATCAAAATTCAGAAGCTTAGCAACTGACTCGTATTTATGACGGTTGTAGTGTCTCTGGGTCTTATCACCACCCATTGTAATCTTTTGAACAAGCGAAGTCAATGGGAGAAAGCCATATTCAGTAAACCACCCTGTTGCTAAGTTAATAACTGCAGTGATTTACTTAACAACTTTGGCAAGAAAGATCGTAAAATGGGGCAAAGCTCGCTTGACTGCTGTCTCGCTTAACAACATAAACTTTGGGCTCATTTGTGGTCATAAGTCTAGGACCACCTGTATTCCTTCCTTTTACTTTTAGCATTCTTACTCTTTAGTCCAGAATAATGTCCTGGGATTTGGTTTCTTTTCACATTTTCTTTTGTCCCTTCTCACAAAATCCTTCAAACGTTTAAAATGCTTCATTGGTAAATCCGATATAGAACAAAAATGTCTTGGTTTGTGATAGTGTAGTGGTTAAGGTGCTGTAGTTGTGGTTCTGCTTTAGGCAAGCTATTTGTTTGCTATCTTGAGTTACCTATAAAGTAATAAGTAATCTTTTAAAATTGTTTTAATCGTTGTTTATTGTTCAGTGTTATTGCACAATGTTGTACGCCACCCTGAGTCCCTCGGGAGTAGGGCGGCATAGAAGAATCAATCAATCAATCAATCAATCAATCAATCAATCAATCAATCAATCAATCAATACAGGATAAAAAGAAAAATCTAATAAATAAAATTATTAAGTCATTATTAAGTTATCAGCCAGCTTCTATCCAGTGTAGAATCTTTTTCCACATCATTCTTATCATCTGTCATTTTTAAATCCCCTGTCAGCTCAGTATTATTTATTATAAATAAATAAAGTCACAATCTTACTTTATTTATTAAATTTCTATGCTGCCCATCCCCAGTACAGATATTCCTCAACTTACAACCACAATTGAACCCCAAATTTCTATTGCTAAGCAAAACATTGTGTGTGAATTTTGCCTTAAGAACTTTCTTGCCGAGGCTTCCGGTTTGGTGATGCCGCTTCGAGGGCGCTCTTTGCAGAGTGCTTGTTCCTGATTTTCGTTCGCCGCCAGTTCAGCAGTCAAATAGCTGTCTGGCGGCTTGATTGTCTCCTCCCCGGGCAAAGGGGAGTGAGGAGAGCCGGCGGGGTGAGGTAGAGCCCCCCTAGTGCCCCTGGTGAGATCCTGGGGCACGAAGGGTGAGGGCCCCCTAGGAACCTTGCCATAGCTCCGGAATTGGGAAGTCTCCGTTTTCACGGAGCAAGAAGCTGCACCCAATCCCTGCAATCAACATATCTGATTAAAAGAAGATACTGTAGCAGGCGGAAAGACCCAGGAGGCAGAGATGTTAAACGGCAAGTAGCAAAGCTTTTTTTTGTGGATTGGAAGTGAAGAAGGAAGTAATTAATTAACAAAGGGACAAAAGAAATGGCGCTGGAGGCTTCTGGGCGTGGAAACGAAAGTTAAAAGTGGAGGGCTGTTTTTACTATCAGCTCCCTCTTTGAAAACTTTGAATTTTAAATTGCTTTTTGACTTCTTGCCGGGGAAGAAAAGAAAAAGGACTTGATAGAATTTCTCCTGGCAGTTTGGTTACTTGTTTCTGGCTTTTTCTTCTTAACTATAAAGACTGAAGTGATCGGCAATGGCTTCAAAAAAAACCACCTCTGTTAGAGCACCAGCGAATGCAGACAGCTCTCCTATCCATGCTTCTAAAATGCCAGCCCCCCCCCCAGCCACTAACGCTCCCAATGCTACAAGACGCACTCAGATCGATGCAAGCAGAGTTGGCCGCTGGATTTAATCTTAAAATTAATGAAACTAATGAGAAGATTTCTGCAATTAATGAAAGAATTAATGAGACCAATGAGAAAATACAGGAAGTTTCTGATGATATTGCAATTCGTAATAAAGAGATTAGAGAAGATATAATTGATGCCTTTTCTGGTTTGGCTACCAATTATGAGATTATGGAAGATGAAATACAAGAAATGAAGCAAACTACTACAGCATTGGGAGCTAGGGTTGGTGAAGCAGAAAATAAAATTGAGAGGGAGGAGGCAGAAATAATGATCATGCAATACAGAAACATGGAGTTTGCAATAAGAGTGAGAGGTGTTAAGGAAAATAAGCAGGAAGATTTGAAGGAAATTATGTTGGAAGCATTTGAGCTAGCACTTGGAGTGAAGAAGGAGGACCTGAGTCCTTCGGGAGTTGGGCGGCATATAAGAATAACAAATAAAATAAATAAATAAACCTGGCATGGCAGATAGACAAAATTTATCGCGTCAATTCATGGATTGCGAGAAATAGAAATTTACCAAGAGATATTGTCATCTACTTTACTACTAGAACATTACGTAATGACATCCTACAAGCGACATTTGTAAACAAACTCCAAGTCGAGGGACAAGAAGTGATGACAATGAAGGAAATTCCTTCCAAGATGTTGAAAGCCAGGAAGGATTACACCTTCCTGGTGGAAGAACTGAGAATACAACAAGTTCAATACAGGTGGGAAATACCATGCGGATTGGTGGTTACGTTCATGGGAGTGAGATATCGTCTTAATACAGTCCATTATGAAGATGTTCTAGTGCCCGGATCTTCTAAACCCCCGGAAGGGAAACAACAACAAGAAAGAGAAGAACTGTTGAAAGTGGTACAAGAAGGAGCTGTGTCATTGGCCATTGAAATGGAACAAAATCTAGAACTTAATAGACAGGAAATGATTAAAGAACAAAGACAAACTAGAGCTGCTAAGCGGAGACAAGAATTGAGACAACAAAGACAACAGGCGACACTGCAAGATATTCCTAAATCCGAAGCGGTGGGAGGAGCGAGACCGAAAGAAAAATCTAAGGTAGATCTTCAAGGTGTGCTCCATACGCTTCAGAAGCCCAGAGATGGGAACTAAATTTCTTACCTGGAATGTTAACGGTTTGAATTCTCCACAGAAAAGGAGGAAAATATTCCACTACTTAAAACAATTTAACAATGACTTGATATGTTTACAGGAGACTCACATAAAGACTCAAGATCAAAAATATCTGATGAATACAAGATTAGGGACACATTTTGTTGCTACGGCTCCAGAAAAGAAAAATGGCATTGTTATTTACGTGAAAAAAGATTTGATTGCAAAGTTAATAGAAGCAGATGATCAAGGAAGATTTTTAGCAATTGAACTTTTAATAAAGGGACAGAAAATACTAATGATTGGTTTATATGCCCCGAATCAACAACAAGAAAGATTTTATGACCTTTTGCATTCAAAGCTTATATATTGGGATTACAAAACTTGTATTCTTTTAGGGGACTGGAATGGCGTTTTGGATGTCAAGAAAGATAAGAAGGGTCCCAAGCAAAACATCTTTGCAAGAGCAAAATTGCCTAAATCTTTTTTTGAGATGATGGAAGACTGGGATTTGAGAGATATTTGGCGTGAAAGAAACCCTGCAGAAAAGGATTTTACTTTCTACTCAGATAGACATCAATCCTTTTCCAGGATTGATTTTATTTTAATTACTAATGATCTTTTTTCTAGGGTGAAGAGAACAAAAATACATATGAGGGCACTGTCCGACCATAGTCCTGTCTGGTTGGAAATGGAATTTGGGTATGGATTAAAAAAATCTTGGAGGTTAAATGAAAACTTGTTTAGATATGAAGATAATGTAAAAGAATGTAAAAAATTTATGAATGAATTTTTTGCTATGAATATGCAGAAAGGTACATCAATCCAGATGGTATGGGATGCAAGTAAGGCTTATATGAGAGGTGTTTTAATATATTTGAATAATAAATATAGAGGGAAGAAGGAACTTAAAAGAAAAGGATTGGAGGAAGAAATTAAGAAACAAGAGAGGGCTTTAATTTCTAAACCAACAGATAAGAAAATTAAAGAAACAATTAATTTATTAAAAGCTCAATTTAATATGTTAATGGCAGATCAAGTTGCAACTAATTTACAATATGCTAAACATAACACTTTTTGTAATGCAAATAAACCGGGCAGGTGGTTGGCTTACATGTTAAGGAAAAAACAGAAATCAAGAGTAATAGAAAAAATTAAATACAAAGGGAAAGAAGTTTTTGATTGTGAACTGATTAAAAAATCTTTTTTAGAGTTCTATTCAGGGTTGTATAAGGGGGAGAAGATTAAAGACGAAGATATTGATGGATACTTACAAAATGGTCATATACACATAGCTTCTATGGAACAGATTGAAATTTTAAATCAACTCATAACCTCAGAGGAAATTTTGGCAGTTATTAAACAGCTAAAATTGGGTAAGGCTCCAGGTACAGATGGTTTAACAGCTGTTTATTATAAGAACCTACAGGATGAAATGGTGGAGCCTCTGAAGGTCTTATTTAATACCATACAACAAGGAGGAGAAGTACCCCCAACTTGGAAAACTGCTTTTATCTCTTTGATCCCGAAAGAGAATCAAGACCACACAGACCCTAAAAGTTATAGGCCAATCTCATTGTTAAATATGGATTATAAAATTTTTGCTAAAATATTAGCTAATAGGTTAATGATACTTATGCAACAAGTGATCCACCAAGATCAAACTGGTTTTATAGAAGGTAGACAATTGAAGAGTAATGTACGACACATAGTCAATTTATTAGAATACTTGGGGAGGAATAATCAGGTATCTGCTGCACTGGTATTTTTGGATGCTGAAAAAGCTTTTGATAGATTGAATTGGAAATTTTTATTAAAGTTAATAGAAAAGATGCAGCTTGGAGAACATTTTACACAATCTATTAAGGCAATATATCAAAAATAGACAGCTCAAATAATAGTTAATGGTGGACTAACAGATAATTTTAATATAGAGAAAGGAACGAGACAAGGCTGTCCCTTATCACCTCTTCTGTTTATTTTGTCTATGGAGATTTTACTTAGTAAAATAAGGGAATCCGAGACAGTTAAAGGTATTAAAATAAGAGGAGAAGAATATAAATTACGAGCATTTGCGGATGATTTAGTAGTTACTGTAACTCAGCCATATCAATCAATTATAGGCCTGATGGATATTATTGATTCTTACGGACAAGTATCTGGTCTTAAAATAAATGTAGATAAAACTAAAATAATAGCCAAAAACATGACCAGAAATCAAGAGGAAAAAGTAGAAAGGGTTACGGGATATGAAATAGCTAAAAAGGTTAAATATTTGGGGGTTAATATTACGTCAATAAATACGAAACTATATCAACATAATTATGAAATGTTATGGCAAAAAATACAGAAAGATCTAGAAAATTGGAAAAAGCTACAGTTGTCCTTGCTGGGCAGGATAGTAAAAATGTAGTAAAAATGAATGTCTTACCTAGATTTTTATTTCTTTTTCAAACGATTCCCATACTCAAAAAGGATGATAATCTGAAGGAGTGGCAAAAGGGTATTAATAAATTTATTTGGGTAGGGAAAAAACCGAGAGTAAATCAGAAAATAATGCAAGATTCACGTGAGAGGGGAGGATTAAAAATGCCTAACTTAAGATTGTATTATGAAGCAGCTACCCTCTCAGCAATTGCGGACTGGATTAACTTGACGGAAGAGAGGGCATTAAATATAGAAGGGTATGGTTTATTTCATGGATGGCATGCTTATTTAGTGTATAATAAAAAAGTAGATAAAACCTTTAAGAGTCATATAGTAAGAAATGCTCTATTGCGTGTCTGGAAGAAATATTATTGTAAATTAAATGACAAAATACCTATATGGACAGTGCCCAGGCATGCGATAGAAAATATAAATATAGAGCAAAAACTAGATAATATTACATATAAAGAGCTTCTTTATGCGGAGGGAATGAGGTTACAATTAAAGTCAATGGAGCAACTAAAAGAAGAAGGAGTAATTAAGTCTTGGTTTCAATATGGGTAATTGCAGGCCAGATGGAAGGAGGACTCAAAAGCAGGTATCTCGCAGCAAGATGATAATTTGATAAATCAAATAAAGAATAAAGGACCAATGCATATAAAGAGATTATACAATGTTTTAGTGGAATTAGATTCTGAAACAGAGCTAGTTAAGGATTGTATGATTAAATGGGCACAAAATATTGGTGAACCTATAATGATGGAAACTTGGGAGAATATATGGGTTAGAAATGTGAAATTTACACAAGCTCAAAATTTAAGGGAGAATTTTTATAAAATGTTTTATAGATGGCATTTTGATCCAAAAAAACTAGCCGGTATGTATCCAAATTTACAACCTAAATGTTGGAGATGTGAATGTGAAGATGCAACTTATTTTCATATTTGGTGGTCCTGTAGGAAAATTAAGGCTTTTTGGATAAAAATATGGTGGATTATCCAGAATATTTTGAAGAAAAAAAATAAGTTTACACCACAGTTTTTCTTGCTGGGAATAACTACAGACTGTACTGTAATAGAGACTAAGCTGATCTTGAACTTGATAACGGCTGCCAGATTGTTGGTAGCACAATACTGGAAGAAAGAAGATATACCTACTATTGAGGAATGGACATTTAAAGTTACATACCTGGCAGAGATGGCAAGAATTTCAGCATACTTAAAAGATCATTCAAATGAAAGATACGAGTTGGAGTGGAATAGATGGACTGATTATATTCAAAAAAAGTATCAGATTAAGAAGATATATATAGTTTAATAATGATATATGGTTAGAATTTTAGAATGATTTTATAGATTTTAGACAAAGTGGAGTTTTTTTGGGGGGGGAAGTGTATACACATATAACAGAAATTAATGTTTTTTTTTAGTATATTTTAGCTTATGGTTATTTGAAGACTATATCCTGTGTTCTTTCTGGGAAGTCGGGGGGGGGGTGAGGGAGGGGGATGGAGGGAAGGGGGGGGGAAATGTAAAAAAAAATTTTTTTGTACTTTGTACTAATAAAACTTTTTCAATAAAAAAAAAAGAACTTTCTTGCCATAGTTGTTAAGTGAATGACTGCAGTTGTTAAGTGAATCCAGCTTCGCCATTGACTTTGCTTGTGAGAAGGTCGCAAAAGGAAATCACATTACCCCGGGACACTGCAATCGTCATAAATATGAATCAATTGCCAAGCGTCTGAATTTTGATCACATGACCAAGGGGATGCTGCAATGGTTGTAAGTGTGGAAAACGGTTGTAAATCAGTTTTTCAGTGCTGTTGTAACTTTGAATTATCACTAAATGAATTGTTGTAAGTCAAGGAGTACTTGTAAAAGGTAACTCTGAGTAGGTTACCAATTATAATTACCGTATAAGACGCACCGGAGTATAAGACGCACTGGAGTATAAGACACACCTTAGTTTTTGAGGAGGAAAATAGGGGGGGAAATCTGCCTATCAGGTATTCATCTGGCTAGCGTCCTTAATCTGGTCAGCTTCAGCACATTATTTTATCCCCTGGTTAGGGCTGAAAAAAATCTTTGGAGGGAGTAGCAATGAAAACAAGCCTGCAAAGACTTAGGGCTGGAAAAAACCTCCTTCGGAGAGAGTAGCAATGAAAAAGTCTGCAAGCCAGGAAGATCATTAGTATCTCCTTAGGGCAGGGGAAAAAACTTCGAAAAAGCTACATTCGAAGTATAAGACGCACCCAAATTTTCAGCCACTTTTGGGGGGGGGGAAGGTGTGTCTTATACTCTGAAAAATACGGTACTTGTCTCTCCTTTATGATATATTTTAAACAATTTATCTAAGGAGGCGCACACTTTAAAAATTAACTTCTGAGTGTAATGTTCAAAAATATCCTTCAGTATCTCCAAAATCAAAGTATTTTGCTTCATTCTGTATTAGTAAATTAAATTTAAGCTTCTTCTTTAATTGCCATCTTTAGGTCCTTCTGATTCCCTGTAGTGTCTACTTTTCAAAATCTCATCATGTTTTTAAAAAGAGAATTCAAAACAAAAGTATTTTCCCATGGGAAGGACTCTTACACTCAACTACCAGTCATATTTCAAATCCTTAGTCCATTTATAACTTTTCAAAATCAACATTTTAATCTCTTGTTTTCTGTTGATTACAAAACATTTTAAATATTTAATCTTGAATTTAAAACTTCTTTCAACAACCAATCTCATAAAGTTGTCAATCCAAAGGTTCCTCATAGCTGAAAAGCAGTTAACAAGTGATTTCTGAAGATGATTAGAAAAGGAACTAGGAGAATTTAGTGGCCTTTTGAAGGTGCTGACCATGGTTAGAACATGGCTACTCCCTTGTCTCTGAGACTCTAAACCCATCCTTGTCTTGTGATCTCCATGTGAGGACCAATGGTATGGAGCACTTGTGGGTCATCTCAAGTCCTCCCCTTATCCATAGAGAAATTGGAGTTGGAAGGGGACCTTGGAGGTCATCTAGTCCAATCCCCAGCTCCAGCAGGAGAATCTAGACCATTTCAGACAAATGGCTGTCCAGTCTCTTCTTGAAAGCCTCCAGTGATGGGACATCCCACAACATCTGAAGAAAAACCATCCCCCTCAGTGGTGGGATTCTAAATATTTTCCTACCGGTTCTATGAGAGAGCACTTTGCGCGCGCACATGCACACAGCACTCAAAGACCGCCCTCGGTGTCAGCGCTGGTGAGCTGAGCTGTTGTTTAGCTCAGCTGAGGTGCGGCAATCCACTCTGCCGCGCGAATCAGCTGAGGTAAAAAGCAAGGGAATATAGGATAGGGAACGGCGGGCGCGGGAGGGCAGGGCCAGCCAGAGGTGGTATTTGCCGGTTCTCCGAACGACTCAAAATTTCCGCTACCGGTTCTCCCGAACTGGTCCGAACCGGCTGAATACCACCTCTGATTCCATTGGTTGATTGTTTTGCTGTGGTACCATCAATTCGCCATTTCTTCCCCTGAAGACTGACAATGATGGTTTGTCAATTCTGAGGGAAGCAGATTACCTTGACACGTTTCTGACTGGTTTGATGGCAGTTTACAAAACCGTGTTTGCTTTGGCCAGCCTGTTCTTGATCTGGGAATGCTCAGGCAGATGTTATTATAGGATCTTTATTGCCAAAGAGCATGGTTCTTCATGGTATCTAAAGCTGCTGAGATGTCAGGTAGAACTCATATGCGGATAACACTCTACAGGTAGTCCTTGACTTACGACCACAATTGAGCCCAATGTTTCTGTTGCTAAGCAAGACAGTGCTTAAGTGAGTTTCGCCCCACAATTTTTCTTGCCACAGTTGTTAAGTGAATCACTGCAGCGGTTAAACGGGTAGCATGGTTGTTAAGTGAATCTGGCTCCCCTGTTGAATTTATTGACAGAAGATCACAAAAGGGGATCACGTGACCCCTGGGACACTGCAACCATCACAAATGTGAACCAGTTGCCAAGGGCCCGAATTTTGATCACGTGCAATGGTCATAAGTGTGAAAAATGGACATACTGTAAGTCACTTTTTTCAATGTCGCTGTAATTTCGAACAGTGACTAAATGAACTGTTGTAATTTGAGGTCTACCTGTATTTCTTTCTGATGGCTTCAAAAAACCAGTTTCTCTGAATTTCTTTCTGCTTCCAATAATGGAATGGATCATAAAATGAGCGCAGATAAGAGAGAGATATTACTTGTGGTTAGGAGTTCAGGGATGAGGTAGACCTATTTATTCTGAATTATTTATATTAATACCTATACCTTCATCAGATTTATATGCTACTGTAATCCAGTTACTCTCATCGCCTCCCATGATATGACAGCATTATAGAACAACATAACATTATAGAATAATTGGAAGGGACCTTGGAGATCTTCTAGTCCAACCCCCTTCTCAAGCAGGAAACCCTATATACCATTTCAGACAAATGGTTGTCCAGTCTCTTCTTAAAAACCTCCAGTGTTGGAGCACCCACAACTTCTGGAGGGAAGCTGTTCCACTGGTTAATTGTTCTCAGTTTTAGAAAATTTCTTCTGAGTTCCAGGTTGATTCTCTCCTTGATTAGTTTCCATCCGTTGCTTCTTATCTTGCCTTCAGGGGCTTTGGAAAATAGGTTGACCGAGAATGGAACAGAATAAGAATGGAACAGAATAAGAAAAGAACAGAACAGGAATAGAATAGAATAGAATAGAATAGAATAGAATAGAATAGAATAGAATAGAATAGAATAGAATAGAATAGAATAGAATAGAACAGAACAGAACAGAGGAGAGGAGAGGAGAGGAGAGGAGAGGAGAGGAGAGGAGAGGAGAGGAGAGCAGAGCAGAGCAGAGCAGAGTAGAGTAGAGTAGAACAGAATAGATTAGAATAGAATAGAATATATTAGAACAGAACAGAATAGAACAAAATTAATAGAAGAGATTAATCAACTAATTGATCAGATCATCAGATCAGATCAGATCAGATCAGATCAGATCAGATCAGAACAGAACAGAACAGAACAGAACAGAACAGAACAGAACAGAACAGAACAGAACAGAACAGAACCAGGGGTGGGTTCCACTTACCTTCCCTACTGGAATAGAAGGAGTGAAGCAAACTGCCCAACTTAGCCAAAATTTAGTTTATGTGAGGGTGGGACACATCAATTTCCAGGAAGACAGAACAACAGGTACTCATTGTGACGGAAGTGCACGTTTTTCTCTTTTTCCTCTCTTTCTCTCTCTGTCTTTTACTCTCTCACCCCCACCCCCACCTCTCTCCCTCTCCCTCTCCCTCTCCCTCTCCCTCCTTTGCTTTCTCCCTCTCTTTCTCTCTCTTTCTCTCTCTTTGATAAATTGCCAAGATTCCAGTACCTGGAAACATACCAATTAGTCAAAGAAGGATGAGCTTGAGATAAGATGAGATGAGATTTAGGAGGAGGAGAAAATAGATAAATAACTGGGTGTCAAAAAGAAAAAATCTTGAGTGGGTAGAAGAGGGTTGATTGGATCAGACTTAGAAGCAATTGAGCAATGGGAGAAGTGGGAAAGTAGAAAATAGAAGGAGTGAAGCAAACTGCCCAACTTAGCCGAAATTTAGGTTTATGTGAGGGTGGGACACAACAATTTCCAGGAAGAGAGAACAACAGGTAGAAGATTCAGACTCTTGGAAGAAAATGTTGGTTATAAATTGAGGACTACCTGTAATCAGTGGAACAGCTTGCCTCCAGAACTTGTTGCTGCTCCATCACTGGAGATTTTAAAGAAGAGATTGGACAACTATCTGTCTGATAGGATAAGGTCTCCTGCTTGAGCAGGGGGCTGGACTAGAAGACCTCTAAGGTCCCTTCCAACTCTGTTGTTTGGTGCTCAGCCTTCTTTAGGGTCCAACTCCCACAGCCATACATTACTCCTGGGAAAACCCAAGTTTATTAATTGAGTAATAAACTAATCCTTTAGGTGGTTTAAGGACTTGCATGCTTCCAGCCATAATTATGCAGAACTAATGAACATTCAAAACGTCCCAAACCTTTAAGCACCGCTTGGTGGAAACCAGTTGAGTCTTGCTAATCTCAGCCGAACTGGAACCAAAATTTTCTGACCCTGGTCCAGTGAAAACGGTGTGAAATCCTACAGCACAGTGTGGATCCCAGAACGGTGTTTCTCAACCTTACTCATTTTTAAAACGATAGGATCTTAATGCTATCTGAGGTTGAGAAACATTGCCCTAGAGCGGGAACTATCCAAATCCCCAGAATTGAATTATGATGATCTGAGATGATTTGGGGAGAACTTGCCCGGTGAAGATCTCCAGGGTTCTTTTTCAACTCTACAATTTCTAGGATCAGATCATCCCTTTTCTGCTTCTCCACTTGAGGCTGAGATTTCACCTCGATGCAAACAGACTAGAAGCAACAGAGGCTGTCTGGAATGTTGCTCACAACTTCAGTGACAGGAAAACCACAACGGCTTGAGTTACCTCACAGATGGAATTAGGCAGTCCCATGCTGAGCTGCCATATGACTGGATGGTTTATAAATGCCAGTTGCCCTGTGCACCAGATCAGTTGATCTATCCAAAGCTTGTTCCTCGCACGCCGGTGATGAAGCTGTGGGAGACGGTTCTTTGTGCTCTCCTGTCCACCCTCATTTCCCTCATCTTTGGTGGACTCTACAAAATCGGACTGTTTCGCCAGAAAAGACCGAAAGAACCACCCTTGGACAAAGGTTTGATTCCATGGTTAGGTCATGGGTTAAGTTTTGGCAAACAACCCGTCCCGCTTTTGGAACAGATGAGGAAGAAACATGGAGATATCTTCACCATCTTGGTTGGAGGCCAATATATCCATGTTTTGATGGATCCTCACTCGTATGGATTTCTCTTCAAGAAATCGAAAAGCAAGCTGGATTTTGGGGTCTTCGCGTCCAACGTGGTCTCAAATGTGTTCAATTTCCAAACGACCCCCACTCATCATAAGATTGGGGAAACTGGCAGCAAGAAGTATCTCCGAGGGAAGAGTCTACTTGCCCTCAACCAAACTTTGATGCAGAATCTGAAGGAAATCTTGCTTGAATCGGCTGAGGATAAGAAGTGGTGTCAGGAGGGACTCTGGCGCTTCAGCTACAAAACCATCTTCCAAGCTTCTTTCCTGTCGTTGTTTGGTGTTGTGCCAGAGTTAGAGGTCAATGGCAAAGAAAACACCAAGGAGAGAAGATGTAAACCCTACGAGAAGCTCTTTGAGGACTTCCAACAATTTGACGAATTTTTCCCGCAAATGATCGTCAACAACATGAATTCCCAAACTAAGAAGGAGATCCAGAGGCTGAAGAACTACTTCTGGGATCTCCTGTCCGTCGAAAAGATAGACAAGAGGGAGGACATTAGCATCTGGTTGGTGGATCAGGATCAACAGCTGGCTGATGCTGGGATGACTGAGAAAATGAGGACTCAGGTCCAGTTCCTTTTTCTATGGGCTTCTCAAGCCAACACGGGTCCGGTGATTTTCTGGTTGCTTGCCTATATTTTGAAACATCCGGAAGCCATGAAGGCAATAAGAGCAGAGATAGATCAAGTCCTAAAGGAGACCGGTCAAGAAAAGAACCCAATGGACCTCTCGTTACGGGCCATCAAGACTCCCTTGCTTGATAGCGCGGTGGAAGAAGTTCTCCGCTTGAAAGCAGGTTCTTTCGTATTTAGGAGTGTGATGGAGGACCTCAACCTCCAGATGCATGATGGAAAAGAATATGAACTTCGGAAAGGCGACCATCTTCTTCTTTTCCCTTTCCTGGGTCTCCACATGGATCCGGAAATCTACTTTGAGCCTAAAACCTTCAAGTATGACCGCTTCTTGAGCCCCGAGGGTAAGAAAAAAGAATTCTTCAAAAATGGCAAAAAGCTGAGAACTTGTATCATGCCTTTCGGAGGTGGACCTTCGATGTGTCCTGGCCGCTTTTTTGCGGTCAGCGAAATGAAAATATTCACCATCCTGATGCTCACCCTCTTCGACATGGAGCTGGTCAACCCAGAAGAGGAACTGCCTTCCTCAATTGAACACCGCATCGTGATTGGAACGGCGCACCCGACACGCGACATCGATTTCAAATTTCGGCGGCGACTCTAAAGTAACAAACTCAGGGTGTAAACCTAGACTTTATAGCAGAAGGGGTCAAAAATTAAGGTGGCCTCTAGATTTGTCTTTGTATCCTACACAGGTAGTCTCAACAAACAACTGTAATGGAGCCTGCCCATTGCAGTCGTTTGTCATAACAGTCACAAAATGCGTCAATCATGTAAACGATCTGACTTTATGACCTTTTTGGTGATGGTGGTTAAGTGGGTTTGCTCTGGGCACGGTTTTGCCGAAAACCAGAAATATGTGATGGTTTTCGGTAAAACCGTAGTAAACTTGGTCAGAATGCTGGAAATGCCCCCTAAGTGCGGTAGTATTGCCTAGCACCCAAAATGCGCCCACGTGGCCATGGAGGGGTACCAACTATTGACACCAGGTCATAAATCCATTTTTTGGGGTCAGTCATAACTTCAAATGGTTGCTAAGTGACCAGTTGTAAGTCAAGGACCACCTGTAGATATGAACTTCCATAGATAATAATTTTAGGAGGTCGGTCAGAGGACAGGTAAGGATAGGAGCTAAGGTAGCTGCCTGAAGCTCAAAAGATCATCTGAAGCAAAGGTGTTCATGGGAAGGAGGTCAAAAAAGTCAAGATATGTCCCAAATTTGCAAAAAAATGGTTTAGGGTTTTAGCTGCATAACTGAGGCCACTAACTTGAATTTTTTTACCCCTTCCTGCAGACACCTCCAAGCTAAAAGTATAGTTTCCCAACAATAAGGCAGTGCCGTTTATATGTCAGGTGCAAATCAGTCCCAAAATGATATCAAAGAAAGCTTAAATTTATAACCAAGTTCAGCAAATAAAAACTTGAAGCAAAGCTTGCAAGTAACAAAGTTTTGCCCCCTGCTTTTTTCCATCCACTTGCTTATCTAAAATGTTGGTTTTCGTGGCTTTCCTTCCGTAGATACAAACTTTCCTCAAAGCCTTGAAAGAAAGAGAAAAGGAAAGAGAGAGAAAAAACCTCTTTAATCTGAACACGTCCAATTCTAGAAAAATCGGGTTCTTGATGGGGCAATCCACTTGTCAAAAAAAATATATGGAGGATTTCTCCTGTAGAGGTTTTAGCTTGCTGGTCTGACCTGGTTTGATGACTTCATGAATATCAAGGAACAGTTCAACTATTACGAAAAGGCTTTGGACATCCCTGTCTGTTTTATTGCTTAATGCCATTTTAGTAAGAGTGCAGCCAGGGAAGGAGTCCATTTGAAGTCTCTTAACTGTCAGAATGTAAACAAGGCTGCAGAGAGTTTAGGAAATCTTTCAGAGAAAAATTACAAGGGAGGAACCTCAAAACTCAGAAAGACAATTGCCGGAACATCCAGCTGTGGTCATTGGAGGGGGGGGGGAATGACCTGGTTTAAGGTATGATTTTTTCCACTTGAATTTTTGCAAGAAACTATTTGTGGATTGTGATTTAGAGGAACAGAAGTCAAGTTATGTAGCTCAGGGCTGAACTATGCGGTCCTTGGTGCTCTCTGAGCTTGGTGGTTTTCTTGCAGACATTTCATGACCCAATTAGGGAACATCATCAGTGCTAGAAGGGACTGGGGTTTGGGGAAAAGAGAAGAAGAAGGAAGAGGAGGAAAAAGAGGAGAACAGTGGGGGTCCTTGATGTTGTTTGAGCTTGATCGTTTTTTTGCCGATGTTTCATAACCCAACTAGGGAATATCATCAATGCTAGAAGAGAAGGGGGCTTGTGGAGAGGAGAAGGAGGAGGATAATGACTGTGGGGTCCTTGGTGCTCTCTGAGCGTGGTGGCTTTCTTGCAGATGTTTCATGATCCAACTATCCCAAGGTGCTTTCTCAAGAGGCAACCGGACTTTCTGGCTTTTCTTTGAAGACATTTCGCTTCTCGTCCAAGATGTTTCTTCAGTTCTCACTAGGTAGCCACCTAGTTCAGGGGTCTCCAACCTTGGCAACTTTAAGACTTGTGGACTTCAACTCCCAGAGTTCTGGGAGTTGAAGTCCACAAGTCTTAAAGTTGCCAAGGTTGGAGACCCCTGAACTAGGTAACATCACCAGTACTAGAAGCTAGAACCTCACTCCCTTCTTGCACTGGTGATATTAGTTAGTTGTGAAACGTCTGCAAAAAAACCACCAAGTCCAGAGAGCACCAAGGAACCAAAACCCTTATTTCAGTATTGCAACCAAGGGAAACCTGGGATGAACAGAGAAAAACATTCAACAGCCACCTTGTGACCCTCATGGCACCAGCAATATTCAAACTGTGGCTTCAGGATTATAATTCAGGTTCTTACTTCATTTTCTTCCCTGTCAGGGTCTCTAAAAATTTGGTTGCCTAACTCAGGAGCGTTTACCAAATATGGTGAGTGTCCAAAAAATCCTTGAGGTAAAGGCTGCAATTGGATAACCAAAGCCCAGACTCTTTTCTTAACTTATGCATGGGCCAATTATCCAGTTGTAGCTGCCATCTTGATTTTTTTTGACTCCCCTGGATACCCCTGTGTCTAAAACTTATTCTTTGAAACATAAAAGAGCTGGTTAGAGTTGGTAGGCAACCTTCTTTACTTCTTAGCTCTGCTTCCCATTTTGTGTCTCGAGCACGTTCATAAAATGCCTTTTTTGTGGGTGGGGGCGAGAAGTGGTGTTGAAAGATAATAATTTGCAAATGGATAATGTTACCGAGCTGGGTCATGAAACGTCTGCAAGAAATCCACCAAGCTCAGGATAATAATTTGTTTCTTACCGGTAGAACCGGAGCTGCCAAGATATTAACGTTACTATCAAAAGCCTTTTTTTTTCAAAAATTAAAGGAAAGAAAAGGATTTAAGAAATAAAAGTAAATTGTTGCAAATATAGGTAGTCTTCAACTTGCGACCACAACTGAGACAAAACTTCTGTGGTTAAGTGAATTTTGCCCCATTTCATGATCGTTCTTGCCATAGTAGTTAAGTTAATTATTGCAGCTGGTAATTAGTAACCCAATTGTTAAACGAACCTGACTTCCTACCATTGGCTTTCCTTGTCAGAAGATCACAAAAGGTAATCACACAACCTCGGAACCCAGCAATTGTCATAAATATGAAAAATGAATTTTGATCACATGATCAAAAGGATACTGCAAAGGTTGTAACTGCGAAAAACCAGCATAAATCACTTTTTTCAGTGCCGTTGTAACTTTCAATGTTCACTAAATGAACTATTGTAAGTCAACTGTATTTTCTACCTTCCTGTTAAGAGAGTCATATATGCTGTCGGGCCATGCAAATATTATTTTAGTTTCGAAATAATTTTATGTGCCATACATCAGTATATATTTTAATAAATCAGAATAATGCTTCTGTGTATTGTATAAAGCAAACAGCCGAATGAATGTTAATGTCTCTTTGATGATCTGTAAATGCTTTTTCATTTCTGCAGACACTGTTTTTATATTTTGTGAGATTTCCCTTGTATCATTAAGAATTTATATTTGTATTATTCTTTCTTTCTTTTAACCTCACACTGCTCTGGAAATGTCATCTCAGTTGATAAAAAGATTAGAGTTCATCATATTCTTCCCTTCAAACAGAAACACTGAAATATAAACTTTTGGCATTTTGCATCTTGTTTTGCTCAGGCAAATCCACTGATAATAAAGCACAGTGAAAATGCAATTATTGTAATTTAATTGTCTTAAACAATGAGGAATACAGCTGGTCTCAACTTATAACAATTGAGCCCAAAATTTCCATTGCTAAGCAAACCAGTTAACTGAGTTTTCCTCCAATTATCTTTCTTGCCACAGTTGCTAAATAAATCACTGCAGTTGTTAAGTGAATCATGTGGTCATTAAGTGAATCTGGCTCCCCCCAATTGACTTTGTCTGAAACTGGCTGGGAAGGTTAGAAGTGAGGATACTAATAGCAACAGTACATATACCGCTTCACAGTGCTTTACAGCCCTCTCTAAGCGGTTTACAGAGTTCAGCATATTTCCCCCAACAATCTGGGTCCTCATTTTACCCGCCTCGGAAGGATGGAAGGATGAGTCAATCTTGAGAGAATGGTTGTAAATCGGGTACTACCAGAGGTGGGTTGCTCCTGGTTCGGACCGGTTCTATAGAACCGGTAGCGGGAATTTCCCCCAGCTCGCCGAAGCAGAAGCGATCGCCAGTTGGTCACTTCCCTGAACCAGCTCTAATGGCGGCACCATAGGAGCCACCATCTTGTTTTTTGGCTTTGCGCATGCACAGAAGCTTGGTTTTCGGCACCGCGTATGCGCACACATGCAAAGTGCACTCCCCCACACGGCGTGGGGGGAAGCAAACCGACGGTGAGGTAAGTTAGAATCCATCCCTGGGTACTACCAGGGGTGAAATGCTACTGGTTTGGCTCGGATCAAGTGTACCGGTAGCAGTGACCGCCAGTGGTTCGGATAACCGGTAGCGGTGGCAGCGCAAGGCTCTGCCTACCCGCCCGGATGCTGCCATTTTCTTTTTTTTAACCCTCTGTACACGCACAAAACCTTTGCGCGCTTCCAAACTGGTAGAGAAGGTAAGTAGATTTCACTGCTGGGTACTACCCATAGGGTGTTTATTTTGTGCCCAATGAAATAATGTGTTTTATCCATGGGAATTATATACATTTGTTTATCATTTTACGGGGTTGTAACACCCCATATTTTGTGAATCTTGTCATTTTAATATTGTACTGCTTAGAATATTATCTGCGGCATATCCTTTGTAACTCTTCTAAAATAAACTATATTAAAAGAAACAGAGGTACTTTTAATACTTACTATACAAAGGTGATTTTGAATATCATTACAAAAAAAGATGTTGAGACTTTGGGAAAAAGTGCAGAGAAGAGCAACTAAGATGATTAAAGGTCTGGAGACTAAAACATATGAAGAACGGTTGCGGGAATTGGCTATGGCCAGTCTAGAGAAAAGAAGGATTAGGGCTGACATGAGAGCAGTATTCCAATATTGGAAGGGCTACCATAAAGAAATTTGATTCCTGCCAAGTTCTAGATCAGTGTTTCTCAACCTTGGCAGTTTGAAGATGTGTGGACTTCAACTCCCAGAATTCCACAGCCAGCGTTGAGAAACACTGTTCTAGATTATATGTGCTCTCATATTATTCTGGCTCTTTAAGAGTTTAATTTTCTAATTTCAGAGCATCTGTTTTGATCTCTCTGTATTTATGCACTGAGATCATGTGTTATGACCCAGCTAGCAGTAGTGGGTTCTAAAACCCTTTACTACCAGTTTGCGTGCTTGCGTGCACGCACAACACTTCTGCGCATGCGCAGAAGAGTCCCTTGTGGGTGGGCAGTGCCTCCCACCGCAAGCGCTATGGGTTCTTAGAACTGGGCAGAACCGGGAGCAACCCATCGCTGCCAGCTAGGTAACAGCATCAGGCATCAGTGCGAGGAGGAGGAGGAGGAGGAGGAGGAGGAGGACTGTGGGTTTCCTGGTGCTCTCTGAGCTTGGTTGCCTTCTTGCAGATGTTTCATGACCCAGCCAGGTAATAATATCAGTGCTAGGAGGGAGTGGGGGTTGTGGAAAGGAGGAAGAGGTGATGTCAACAGAAGCAAATTTTGATTTCCCCCAAGTTTCATTTAACAGAATAACAGAGTTAGAAGGGATCTTGGAGGTCTTCTAATCCAACCCCCTGTTCAAGCAGGAGGCCCTACACCAGGGATCCCCAGCACCTGGTCGTGACCCACAACTGGGCCTTGAGCAATTCAAAACTAGACCGCGGAATTCATGCATACCAGTAGTGGGTTGTAAAACCCTTTGCTACCGGTTTGCGCACGTGCGCTTTTGTGCGCGTGCGACGCTTCTGCACATGTGCCAAAGCATCCTGGGTGGGTGGGCAGAGCCTCCTGCCGTCGGTGCTATCGGTTCTCAGAACCGGGCCGAACCGAGAGCAACCCACTGCTGACATTCCATTTATACAACTGGGTGCAGGTGCCCACCACTCATGCAAATGGAGCCGAACCATCCCTCCTCCCCCACCCCACCAGTTCACAAAGCCAGAAAGATTAACAGATAACAGATTAAGAGAGTTGGAAGGGACCTTGTAGGTCATCTAGTCCAACCCCTCGCTCAAGTAGGAGACCCTACACCATTTCTGACAAATGGCAGTCCAATCTCTTCTTGAAAGTCTCAAGGGATGAAGCTCCCACAACTTCCGAAGGCAACTTCTGTTCCATTGGTGTTCTGGTCTGCCAGCGGACTGCAGAGCTGGCGGCAGAGTCGGACAGCGAGGAGGTTGGGGACGAACATGGGCCAGGCCTGGAGTCTGGAGAAGGCTCGGTGCCAGAGGAAGAGGAACAGGGGGAGCCTGTTCTCAATGTGCGCATGCACAGAGCTTCCAGAAAGCAAGAACAGTTACAGAGGAGAAGGACTACTTAGGAGTAAGGCTTGGAGATAATTGGCCCCTCCCATAGGCTATATAAGTGGCGCACAAGGGAGGGCTAGGCCCAGGAAGCAACTTCGTTCATCTCGTGTCATTATAGCTCGGACTCTGTGTTTTCTGTTTGGCCTTGCCAAGTTTCTTGCTAATTGGTCTTTGGCATCTTGTCAAGGAAGATCAAGGTTCATGTGCTTATCTGCCTTTCCCTGAAAGACTGTTGTCGGACTTGTTATCATTGTTTGGTATTTATTACGGCTGGGAATGAAAATAATTACCAGCCATTAAAATAAAAGAGGTTTTTGCAGACTTGTTATCATTGTTTGGTATTTATTACGGCTGGGAATGAAAATAATTACCAGCCATTAAAATAAAAGAGGTTTTTGCAGACTTGTTATCATTGTTTGGTATTTATTACGGCTGGGAATGAAAATAATTACCAGCCATTAAAATAAAAGAGGTTTTTGCAGACTTGTTATCATTGTTTGGTATTTATTACGGCTGGGAATGAAAATAATTACCAGCCATTAAAATAAAAGAGGTTTTTGCAGACTTGTTATCATTGTTTGGTATTTATTACGGCTGGGAATGAAAATAATTACCAGCCATTAAAATAAAAGAGGTTTTTGCGACACCGTTTGTGCTGTATTATTGATTAGGATGCGTAGGTCAGAACAATTGGTTGGTTGTTCTCACTGTCAGAAAGTTCCTCCTTATTTCCAGGTTGAATCTCTCCTTGATCAGTTTCCATCCATTATTCCTTGTCTGGCCTTCAGGTGCCTTGGAAAACAGCCTGACCCCCTCCTCTCTGTGGCATCCCCTCAAGTATTGGAACACTGTTATCATGTCTCCCCTGGTCCTTCTCTTCACTAGACTAGACATGCCCAGTTCTTGCAACCGTTCTTCGCATGTTTTAGCCTCCAGTCCCCTAATCCTCTTTGTTGCTCTTCTCTGCACTCTTTCTAGAGTCTCAACATCTTTTTTATAGTGTGGGGACCAAAACTGCATGCAATACTCTAGGTATGGTCTTCCTAAGGCTTTATAGAGTGGTATTAGTATCTCACTTAATCTTGATTGTATTCCTCTGTTAATGCAATTTAGGATTGCACAGTGCTGGCTCATATTTAGCTTTGTCCACTAAGACTCCAATATCTCTCTCACAGTTATTGCTATTAAGCCTGGTTTCACCCAGTTTATATATGTACTTTTGGTTTTTCCTACCTGTGTAGGACTTTACTTTTTTCTACATTGGATTTCATTTTGTTAGACAGGGCCCAGTGTTCAAGTCTGTCAAGATCCATCTGAATCTTGAGTCTATCTTCTAGGGCAGCAGCCCCCAACCTTTTTGGCACCAGGGACCGGGTTCTCTGGAGGGAGGCTTTTCAATGGACCGGAGGGGGCGTGGTTTTGCCTGCTGCCTGTATTCCTTGGATGGGGCTTCACCTGTTTGCACGGACCAGTTTCTGGCATGCCGCGGCCTGTTGCCGGTCCACGGACCGGGGGTTGAGGACCACTGTTCTAGGATGTTAGCTATTCCTGCCAGCTTAGTAAAATCTGCAAAAAAATTATTTATTTTTTTATTTTTTATTTTTTATTTTTATTTTTTATTCATTTATTCGTTTATTTGTTTATTTGTTTATTTGTTTATTCATTTATTTGTATTAATTAATTAATTAATTAATTAATTAATTAATTAATATAACAGAGTTGGAAGGGACCTTGGAGGTCTTCTAGTCCAACCCCCTGCTTAGGCAGGAAACTCTACATCACTTCAGACAAATGGTTATCCAACATCCTCTTAAAAACCTCCAGTGATGGAGCACCCACAACTTCTGTAGGCAAGTTGTTCCACTGATTAATTGTTCTCACTGTCAGGAAATTTCTCCTTAGTTCTAAGTTGCTTCTCTCTTTGTTTAATTTCCACCCATTGCTTCTTGTTCTGCCTTCAGGTGGTTTGGAGAATAGCTTCACTCCCTCTTCTTTGTGGCAACCCCTGAGATATTGGAACACTGCTTTCATGTCTCCCCTGGTCCTTCTTTTCATTAAACTAGACATACCCAGTTCCAGAGGTGGGTTCCTGCCGGAGCTGTCCAGTGCGGAGCTCCGTTAGGGAGCGGCCGATTGCGCAATTTGCGCATGACCACTCCAGAGCCCTCTCTGCTGGTCCAGCGCGCGCGTCACCATATTTTTTGGTGAATTTTTGCCCGATTTTGCTTCTGCGCATGCGCAGAATCACACTGAAATCTCTCTCGCGTGCGTGTCCCCTTGCGACATTTCGGCAAGATTTTGCTTCTGCGCATTGCGCGAGGGGGCACACGTGCGTAGCAAGCGCATGCACGCCCGAATTGTGGAGATGCACACGCAGCGTACCGGCACCGGTAAGTAAGCAACCCGCCCCTGCCCAGTTCCTGCAACCGTTCTTCATATGTTTTAGCCTCCAATCTCCCAATCATTTTTGTTGCTCTTCTCTGCACTCTTTCCAGAGTCTCAACATCCTTTTTACATCGTGGCGACCAAAACTGAATGCAGTATTCCAAGTGTGGCCTTACCAAGGCATTATAAAGTGGCATTAACACTTCGCGTGATCTTGATTCTATCCCTCTGTTAATGCAGCCTAGAACTGTGTTGGCTTTTTTGGCAGCTGCTGCACACTGGTGGCTCCTATTTAAATGCTTGTCAACTAGGACTCCAAGATCCCTCTCACAGTTACTACTGTTGAGCAAGGTACCACATATACTGTACCTGTGCATTTTGTTTTTCTTGCCTAAATGTAGAACCTTACTTTTTTCACCATTGAATTTCATTTTGTTAGATAGCGCCCAATGTTCAAGTCTGTCAAGATCCTTCTTTATCTTGAGCCTATCTTCTGGAGAGTTGGCTATTCCTGCCAGTTTGGTGTCATCTGCAGATTTGATGAATTCCCCATCTATCCCCTCGTCCAACTCATTGATGAAGATATTGAAGAGTACTGGGCCTAAAACAGAGCCTTGGGGTACTCCAGTTTTAGGCCCAGTACTCTTCAACATCTTCATGCCAAGTGCCCAAAGTCCGGTCACATATTCGCATGGGCTAGACCAAGCATCAGACCTGGTCATAAGTCGAGGACTCCCTGTCCAAAACATGAATTCCTGATTGTCTGGTCAGGACAATCTCTTAATGATCTCTTAAAAAGAGATTGGATAACCATTTCTCTGAAATGGTATAGGGTTTCCTGCTTGAGCAGGGGGTTGGACTAGAAGACCTCCAAGGTCCCTTCCAATTGTTACAGATAGTCCTCAACTTACAACCATTCATTTAGTGACTGTTCGAAGTTATAAAGGTACTGAAAAAAGTGGCTTATGATGGTTTTCTATACTTATGACCATTGCAAAATCCCCTTGGTCATGTGATCAAAATTCAGACACTTGGCAACTGGCATGTCTTTATGACAGTTTCAATGTCCCAGGGTCATGTGATCCCCTTTTGCGAACTTCTGACATACAAAGACAATGGGGAAGCCAGATTCACTTAACAATCATGTGACTAACTTAACAACTGATTCACTTGGCAAAAACTATGGCACGAAAAGGCATCAAATGGGGCAAAACTCACTTAACAACAGTCTTGCTTAGCAACATAAATTTTGGGATCCATTGTGGTTATAAATTGAGGAGTTACCTGTCTTCCGTTATTTATTCTGGAGCCCTAAACTCCTTTGATTTTGGAGTGTGGCAGGATAGGAGAGTGGGTTTAGGATCTCATGTCTGGCACACCTGTTGTGACTGATGCTGGAATGATATGGCACGCAAGGCTGGTGAATAATAGTGCAACCTGCTGCAGAATTCTGGATGATGGCGTCACTAAATGGAGGGACGTGCAATAACAATGGCTGTGCCAGGTGCCCGTTTGGTAAGAAGTGCGAGGACTGACATTCCTGGTTTATGACTGGCTCTGCCCATGATTTGGGATGATGATGAGATTCCACGAATGATTCACCGCAGCGTGTGAAATGGTCCTCGGAGCACCTGAAGGACACTTCCATTCTGACAACACGTGGTCATTCACAAGGGCATCATACGTCATGTGGAAGGGGGCCGGGTGCTGCAAAAAGATTCTCTTGTTTTCAGATCTTTTGTGTTAATTGATGCTGGTTAATGAACCCGTAAGTTTAAGCCTTGCTTGGCTGTCTTGTTTACATCCTGATCATCTGCGCATAAATTCTGGTTGATATTCTCAGGGTTTGTTGTCCTTTACCAAGGAACAGCGGAGTGTGAGAACACCCGGGGCTAGCTTGAAGGGACAATCACGGTTGGAAAAGATGCTGAATCTTGAAACATGTTTATCCGACGATCTTTCTGAGGCAGCATCCACCCACGTGGCTCTTTCCTTCTTCTTCTACTGAGTTAGGCCTACCAAGATAAGATAATCAAGCAAAGAATCAACAAACACCTAGAAGCAAACAAAGTAATAACCAAAAGCCAACATGGGTTTGTCAAAAACAGATCATGCCAGATTAATCTTATTGCATTCTTTGACAAAGTGACAAAATTAGTGTACCAGTAAATTAGTGTAATTTACTTGGACTTCAGTAAGGCATTTGACAAAGTAGACCATAACCTACTACTAGATAAAGTAGAAAAATGTGGGTTAGACAGCAACACCACCAGATGGATTCAAAACTGGCTGACCAACCGCACTCAACGTGTAGTGCTCAATGGAACTGCATCCACATGGAGGAAAGTATGCAGTGGAGTACCCCAAGGCTCTGTTTTAGACCCAGTACTCTTCAACATCTTCATCAATGACTTGGACGAGGGGATAGATGGGGAACTCATCAAATTTGCAGATGACACCAAACTGGCAGGAATAGCCAACTCTCCAGAAGATAGGCTCAAGATACAGAAGGATCTTGACAGACTTGAACATTGGGCGCTATCAAACAAAATGAAATTCAATGGTGAAAAAAGTAAAGTTCTACATTTAGCCAAGAAAAACAAAATGCACAGGTACAGTATATGTGGTACCTTGCTCAACAGTAGTAACGGTGAGAGGGATCTTGGAGTCTTAGTGGAGAACCATTTAAATGTGAGCCAATAATGTGCAGCAGCTGCCAAAAAAGCCAACACAGTTCTAGGCTGCATTAACAGAGGGATAGAATCAAGATCACATGAAGTATTAATACCACTTTATAATGCCTTGGTAAGGCCACACTTGGAATACTGCATACAGTTTTGGTCACCACGATGTAAAAAGTATGTTGAGACTCTAGAAAGAGTGCACAGAAGAGCAACAAAAATGATTAGGGGACTGGAGGCTAAAACATATGAAGAATGGTTGCAGGAACCGGGTATGTCTACTTTAATGAAAAGAAGGACCAGGGGAGACATGATAGCAGTGTTCCAGTATCTCAGGGGCTGCCACAAAGAAGAGGGAGTCAAGCTATTGTCCAAAGCACCTGAGGGTAGAACAAGAAGCAATTGGTGGAAACTAAACAAGGAGAGAAGCAACTTAGAAGTAAGGATAAATTTCCTGACAGTTAGAACAATTAATCAGTGGAACAGCTTGCCTCTAGAAGTTGTGAATGCTCCAACACTGGAAGTTTTTAAGAAAATGTTGGATAACCATCTGTCTGAAGTAGTGTAGGTTTTCCTGCCTAAGCACGGGGTTGGACTAGAAGACCTCCAAGGTCCCTTCCAACTCTGTTGTTATTATTATTATTATAAGAATGACTGACTTGCTGTGGGCTGCCACAAGGAGAGTTATCTCCTTATCCACACTGGGAAGGGAAAGGAAAGGAAAGGAAAGGAAAGGAAAGGAAAGGAAAGGAAGGGAAGGGAAGGGAAGGGAAGGGAAGGGAAAGGGAGGGAAGGAGGGAGGGAGGAAGGAATAATGGAGGGAATGGGAGGGGAGGGGAGGGGAGGGATGGGAAAGGATGGAAAGGGAAGGGAAGGGAAGGGAAGGGAAGGGAAGGGAAGGAAGGAAGGAAGGAAGGAAGGAAGGAAGGAAGGAAGGAAGGAAGGAAGGAAGGAAGGAAGGAAGGAAGGAATAATCGAGGGAATGGGAGGGGAGGAAGGGAAAGGAGAAGAGGGGGAGAAAAAAGGGAGGGAGGGAGGAATTAAGGAGGGAAAGGAAAGGAAAGGAGTCAGTCATTGGTTTTGCACATTGTTTACTACTCCTTCCTTGCCAAAGAAAAGGGGGAAAAGGATAGTATCTTGTTAGTTCTCCTCACTCCATTTACTGAGGCTGATACTGATTTCATGTTATCTATTCCTATACACGCACGTACACGCACAGTACAATACTATCCAAGAATTCTGATGATTAATATGAGAAGTGGAACTGAATAATTAATATGATTATAAGATTTTAATATAAATTATATAACTGAAATGTTGATTTTTATGGGGCATTTAACTATGATAAAAATAGGGGACAAGAAAAATGAATGATGAAGACTTCCGGTTCCGGATCGCTGCATCGCGGACGCTCCTCGTTGAGCGCCTTTCCTTTTCCCCGTTAAAGCCGCCAGAACAGCTGTCTGGCGGCTTGAAAGTCTCTGCCCCGGGCAAAGGGGAGAGATGAGAGCCGGACAGGTGGGGTAGAGCCCCCCCTAGTGCCCCAAGTGTCAGCCAGGGGCGCGAAAGGTGAGGGCTCCCCAGCCAGCCTGTCTCTTGCTCCGGGGACTTGGAAACCTCCGCTTTTGCGGAGCAAGATGCTGTGACCACCCGCTGCTTCGTGAATGGGATTACAACTACGTAATTGTTTAAACAAGCAGACAGAGAGAGACAGGATTTTAAAGGGCAAGTACAGATTTTTTTTTCTTTCAACTCCACTGCTGATTTTCACTTCGGAAGAAACTAAGTAACAGTTATTAGGCTACAACATGGCGATCGGAGAAAGTGGGAGGAGAAGTGAAAGTAACTTTCGTTTCCCTAGCAGCTTTTTTTCTTATGGAAATTTTTGATTTTGAAAGTTGGCTTTACTCTCTCTGTCTCCCGATTTTGGATTAAATAATAACTGACAATTTTTTAAAAATAAAATTCTATCTGGCTTTGGAATTTGAAAGAATTTTAAAAGAAATTTAAAAGAACTTTAACTAGAGGCTTGGCTTTTTCTTTGTTCACCATTGGAAATACTAAAATGGCTTCAAAATCTGGAAAGATGGTTTTGAATAAAAGAATGGATTATTCATCTGGTTATATTTCTAAAATGCAACTTACCACTGAGTTAACACCCCCAAAGTCTTTAACACCTGAAAATTTAATAAGTACCTTAAAGATTATGAAAGATGAACTTATTGTTGAATTTAACCAAAAAATTAGTGAAATAGATAATAAAATGCAGGCTGCTTTAAAGAATATTGACCAACAAATTAGAAATGATGTGTTGGAGGTATGTAAAGGTCTAGCAACAAATATTGAAGTTTTGGCAAACCGCATTGAAGAAAACAAACAAGTTTTGACAACTTCAGTAGAATACATAGATAAAATACAAAATGACATTGCAAATTTTGAAACAGAGGTGTTAATGACGCAATTCAGATCCATGGAATTTGCCATAAGGGTCAGGGGGTTGAAAGAAGGATTATATGAAGATTTGAAAGGAAGGATGGTGGAAGCTTTGGAGCAGGTGTCTGGACTGTCTAAAGAAGAACTAGCCAGGCAAATTGATAAAATATATAGAATCAACTCCTGGTATGCAAAACAAAAACACCTACCAAGGGATATCGTAATATACTTTACTACAAGAGCCTTACGGAATAGGATTATACAGGCGACGTTTAAGAATAACCTGCAGGTGAATGGCCAGGAACTGATGATATGGAAAGAAATTCCCTCTAAAATGCTCAAAGCCAGAAAAGATTATACCTTTCTGATTGATGAATTTAAAAGGTTAAATTTACATTACAAATGGGAAGCACCAACAGGAGTTGCAGTGAAATTTCTGGGAAAAAGATATCGGTTTAATACAACAAAGAAAGCTACTGAATTTTATGTCAACGTCTTAAAGGCTGATATATCCAAGATTCCAGAGGAAAGATGTATGAAAACAAAAGAGGAGGAGGAGGGAAAGCCATCCCTTCCTCTTCAAATCGAAACAGATTTACAAAATTTAAATGATTGGCAGAGCCAGACAGATGTCTACAGTGTGGAAAAGGAGATGGAAGATCGGGGTCAGATGGGAGGCGAGCTGACAACTACAAAATTATCAAGTTACAAAAAGATGCAACCATCATCAAGATACAACAAGATGCAGTGTTGAAGTTTATTGGACAGATGGTTGCCATTATGACTGTACTTTTCTTTTTCCCTTCTTTCCTTAATTTTTTTTCTTTTCTTTACTTCTTGCATTCTTTTTTTTTCTTTTGTTTTTTTGGGGGGGCTTATTCAAAGTATTATTAATTCTTTTTAAAGATTTAGAACTTTTTTGAACCTAATAATTTAATACATAGTAACATTATGTTACTAATAGAGTGGTAGAATTTATGATGAAGTTTAAGGTTTTTGTATTATTATTTAGTTATTTTTTGTGTAATATCAATTTAAGTTTTATTTAATTGTGAGAAAGATTTGGAATTGTTATCTATCCAGTTATAAAATATTACAATTAGATTTAACATTTTTTTTTGGAGAGGAAGGTTATTTAAAGTTTGGAATTAGTGCTTATAATCTGATATATAGTAATAGTATGTTATTTATATACTGATTGATTTTATGATGAAGTTTAAGGTTTTTGTATTTAATACTTAGTCATCATTTATGTAATAATCATTTAATTCTTAGTTAACAGTGAAGAAATGTTGTGAAGGGTAGATGATTGAAAGGAGGAGGAAGGAATTTTTATTAGTGTACAATTTGGAGTTGAAGTTTTAAAAAAATAAGGTGGAAGTCAAAAATTTTTAATTTAATTTAAATTTATTTTATTGATATTATGCCCTGTACTCTCTCTGGGAAGTCCGGGGGGGAGGGGGGGAGGGAAAGGGGTGGGTTAGGGGGGAGAAAAATTAAAAAAAATGTTTGTACTTTCTATTTAATGTTTAGCTATTATATATGTAATTTTGTACTAATAAAACTTTTTGGAAAAAAAAAAAAGAAAGAAAAATGAATGATGAGTGAAGAGATTAAGGAAGGGGAGGAAGCAATATGGCTAAAAAGTAAGAGGTAGGAGAGATAATAACTATCTTGAGAAGTTAAGCTATAGCGGTTAATTTGGAGTGAAAATGTGAAATTAATTGGTGGTGATCCCAGAAGACAAAATTATATTTTTTTTGGGAGGCAGCATTATTTTAGCAACATATACCTAGAGTAATGTAGTATATATATATAGAAATGATATAACAATACAAATTCTAGAAGAGGCACCGCTAGTTTAAATTTTGGAATATATCATCAGTCTGTTAAATATGAGATGAGTTAAAGAGCACTCAGGGAAAGGTAAAGAGGGAGAAAGAGGAAGTAGAAGGAAGGGAGAGAAGAAGGAGTGGAGAGAGGTAGAGGGGGAGTGAAGGAGTAAGAAGGTAGAAGGAGGAGAGGGAGATAGAGGGAGGGGAGTATAACCGAAAGAAGAAGAACAGACTGATGACCGTTGATTAAAAATAAGATATTGACTCTTAAATGACTGAAACTAAAATGTATATCATATTTTTCGGAGTATAAGACGCACCTTTTTCCTCACTAAAAGTGGCTGAAAATTTGGGTGCGTCTTATACTTCGAATGTAGCTTTTTTTCCAGCCCTAACTAGGTGCTAACAGATCTTCCCAGCTCTTACCTTGCAGGCTTTTTCATTGTTACTCTCTCCAAAGAATGTTTTTCCAGCAAAATTTTCTCCAAAAAATTTGCAGAATTTTTTTTCATTGCTCTACTTGCTCTGAATAAGTTTTTTTCTAGCCCTAACCAGGTGCTAACTATTTTCCCAGCTCTTACTGGCTTGCAGGTTCTTTCATTGTTATTCTCTCAGAAGAAGGTTTTTTTAAGTCCTAACCAGGAGATAAAATAATGTGCTGAAGCTGCTCCGAATAAGTTTTTTTCTAGCCCTAACCAGGTGCTAACGATCTTCCCAGCTCTTACTGGCTTGCAGGTTCTTTCATTGTTATTCTCTCAGAAGACGGTTTTTTAAAGTCCTAACCAGGGGATAAAATAATGTGCTGAAGCTGACCAGACTAAGGATGCTAGCCAGATGAATACCTGGTAGGCAAATTGTTTTCCCCTATTTTCCTCCCCAAAAACTAAGGTGCGTCTTATACTCCGGTGCGTCTTATACTTCGAAAAATACAGTACATTTAAGAAAACTTTCTGGGATTAATATACTGCCATCATGTACATTTCTCCAATTCTTTGCCATTTCTATGGGTCAAGCACACATGCACAGAAATACACAGCAAACAGTGTATATCATCTGTGCTGTTTGCTGTTTGGCAAATTGCTGGGAGGCAGAGGCCTTTTTTTCCTTGTTTTCCTCCCCCAAAACTAAGGTGCGTCTTATACTCCGAAAATACGGTAAGTTTGATGATAGAAAACTTGTAGAAATGAATGGGATATGAATAATTTGTTCACTGTAATAAAGATAAAATATATGTATGAATAACATGTAGAAATGAAGTTATAAAATATCACAAAAAAAGATGAAGATTGAAAAATATAAGAAAATTGAAAAATTGAAACGTGTAATATATTTTTGAATATGTCTGATGATAGAAAAGATGAAGATTGAAAATATAGAATTTTAAAATATGTTTTGTAAATGCTGGGCTCTGTTGGAGTCGTAAGTCGAGGACTACCTGTATATTTATTCAAATCACAGAAAACCCACAGGAAAACAATACTGGGCGTTGCTGGTGCCCTCGTTAGATATAGAACAATGTGTTTTATTAATGCACAATACGATAATTATCCATGTGCCCATTATCACGTGCTCATAAACATGCCAACTGAGATGCGAATGCTTGCTCAATGGTGGCATTTGCTGAGCAATCTTGAAACCATGAATCTTTTGTCAAGGAGAAATTAAGATTGGAAATCCATTAATCATAGAGTTGAAAGTTATGTAGTTAAACTCTTGCTCAATGCAATTGTACATACCTGCCGTGTTGTATTATAGGTAGCCCTCGACTTACGACCACAACTGAGCCCAAAATTTCTGTTGATTAAGCGAGATATTTGTTAAGTGAGTTTTGCCCCATTTTATGACCTTTCTTGCCACGGTTGTTAAGTGAGCCACTGCAGTTGTTAAGTTAGTCACATGGTCGTGAAGTGAATCTGGCTTCCCCGTGGACTTTGCTGTCAGAAAGTTGCAAAAGGGGATCACGTGACCCCGAGACACTGCAACCGTCATAATACAAGTCAGTTGCCAAGTGTGTGAATTTAGATCACGTAACCACGGGGATGCTATGACGGTCATAAGCGTAAAAAATGGCCTTGTCACTTTTCTTTCAGTGCTGTGGTAACTTCAAACGGTCACTAAATGAGTGGGCGTAATTCAAGGACTGCCTGTATTGCAGTTCCGTAAACTGGTCCGTGAGTAGCATAAATAATGGGTTTTCCTGAGATTGCATAGTAAATTCATTTGCAATTTGGGGATCAGAACAGGCTACTTGAATTGTATCTGCGTGAGCTGAAACAAATGGTTTGCATTTTTCCAAGGCAACCAAACTAAGACAAGACGAGTGTTAAATGCACTGATGTATATCCCCCAAATGCTTTAAAACAATCCATGTGCTACGAACAAAAATTTTGTCTTCTATTTAGTTTCCCACAGAGCTATCTTGACTAACCTGTGTCACTAAAATTAGTAGTATTTTCAATTTACTGTAGATCCGTGCAGTTGACATTGTCAGTCTAGGATTTAATAATGCTTTTTAAAAAGGTAATCACCTTACTCTTTTGCAGAAAACTTGAGGCAGAGTCAAGGTGAGCATTGTTATAATTTGAGCTTGTGACTAGCACATGAGGTTTTCTGCATAATAGGCCACAAAGTTATTGTGAACCACCAAAGCATAGGCAGTAAGAAATGTGTTTGTCACAAAATCCTTTGCAGGAAACCTGATATCATTACAGACAAATGGTTATCCACAATATCTTCTTAAAAACCTCCAGTGTTGGAGCACCCACAGCTTCTGGAGGCAAGTCCTTAATTGTTCTAACTTTCAGGAAATTTCTTCTTAGTTCTAAGTTGCTTCTCTCGTGGATTAGTTTCCATCCTTCGCTTCTTATCCAGCCTTGGAGAATAGGTTGACCCCCCTCTTTCTTCTTCTTGATAAAGAAAATTATATAGAGTGATTGCAAACTATTGACAGTGTGTTGCAACAATCCTGGGCTGCATCAACAGAATGATAAAATCAAGATCACGAGAAGACCACTAGTGAGTCTTCTCACTTGGAATACTGCATCCAGTTCTGGTCACCACAATTTAAAAAGGGGGTTGAGACTTTAGATAGAAAGAGTGCAGAGAAGAACAACAAAGATGATTAGGGGACTGGAGGCTAAAACATATGAAGAACGGTTGCAGGAACTGAGTTGCAGGAACTGAGTATGTCTAGTTTAATGAGTATGTCTAGTTTAATGAAAAGAAGGACTAGAGGAGACATGATAGCAGTGTTCCAATATCTCAGGGGTTGCCACAAAGAAGAGGGAGTCAAACTATTCTCCAAAGCACCTGAGGGTAGAACAAGAAGCAATGGGTGGAAACTAATAAACTAATATTTATGAATTGGTGTCTTGTATTTTTTCTCTGTTGTACGCCGCCCTGAGTCCTTTGGGAGTTGGGCGGCATATAAGAACATAAATAAATAAATAAATAAATAAATAAATAAATAAATAAATAAATAAATAAATAAATAAATAAATAAATAAATAAATAAATAAATAAATAAATAAATAAATAAATAAATAAATAAAGAAGCAACCTGGAACTAAGGAGGAATTTCCTGATAGCAAGACTATTAACTAACCAGAGATTAATAATTAACCAGTGGAATGGCTTCCCTTTAGAAGTTGTGGGTGCTCCATCACTGGAGGCTTTTAAGAAGAGATTGGACAGCCATTTTTCTGAAATGGTATAGCCTCTCCTGCCTGCTTGAGTGGAGGTTTGGACTAGAAGACCTCCAGGGTCCTTTCCCGCTCTATTCTGATTGAGAACAATTAATCAGTGGAATAGTTGTGGGTACACCATCACTTGGAAGTTTTCAATAATAGTTTTCAACCATTTGACCGGGATGGTATATTACAGTGATGGCGAACCTATGGCACGGGTGCCACAGGTGGCACGCGGAGCCATATCTGCCGGCACGCGAGCCGTTGCCCTAACTCAGCTCCAGTGCGCATGTGCGTGCCCGCCAGTTGATTTTTGGCTCGTGGGGAGGCTCTGGGAGGGCGATTTCAGCCTCCAGAGGGCCTCTAGGGTGGCAGGGGGGAGCGTTTTTGCCCTCCCCAAGCTCCAAGAAAGCCTCTGGAGCCTGGGGAGGGTGAAAAATGGGCCCACCGGAAGTCGGGAAATGGGGTAGTGGGGGGGTCGCGCACGCATGTGCAGGAGGGTGGAGCAAGTGACAGGCTTTGAATTATGGGTGTGGGCACGCACGCACGTGCAATAGCGTGTACACACCCTATTTCGGCACCCGAAGAAAAAAAGGTTCGCCATCACTGGTATAGCCTCTCCTGCCTGCTTGAGTGGAGTGTTGGACTAGAAGACCTCCAGGGTCCCTTCCCGCTCTATTCTGATTGAGAACAATTAATCAGTGGAATAGTTGTGGGTACACCATCACTTGGACGTTTTCAATAATAGTTTTCAACCATTTGACCGGGATGGTATATTATATAAAGCCTCCTGCTTTGACAAGGGGTTGGACTAGAAGACCTCTGAGATCCCTTCCAGCCCTATGATTGTGGGTTCTAAAGTTCCACTTCAAAGCTGGTATGTGAAACCACAATCCCACGCTGATTTCCAAGAACAAAAAACTCGCCGTTCTAGGTTTGACGTGGCTTGTGGTTTTTCTATGCAGTTGCTGCAACAGCGATCATGTAGCTCAATGTCCCAGGGTTAATATAGGGCAAACATTTCTACCTTGTATATTTATCTTACATTGCATGGAATTGTGGAGTCTTTGTAAAACTTCCAATACAGGTAGTCCTTGACTTACGACTACCATTGAGCCAGGGGTGAAATCCTCTCGGTTCGCCCTGGCCCGTCCTTCGGCGTATAGCCGATGGAACTGGTGGCGGTCGCGGCGTGGAGCTTCTCCCGCCCGCTTTCCCGGCCCGGCTGAACGCCGCCATTCTGGTTATTTTTCCCTCTGTGCATGCGCGCGCATGCACAGAGGGAAAAATAACCCGAATGATTGTGGTCAGCCGGGCCGGGAAAGCGATGATTGTGTTCAGCCGGGCCGGGAAAGCGGGCAGGAGAAGCTCTGCGCCGCTACCGCTGCCAGTTCCATCGGCTATACGCCGAAGGACTGGCCCGGGCGAACCGGGAGGATTTCACCCCTGCATTGAGCCAAAAGTTTCTGTTGCTAAGTGAGATAGTTGGTGAAGTGAATTTTGCCCCATTTTACCACCTTTCTTGCTGTAGTTATTAAGCGAATCACTGCAGTAAGTTACTAAGACGGTTCTTAAGTGAGTCAGGCTCCCCCCCTTAACTTTGCTTGTCAGATAGTCACCAAAGGGGATCGTATGACCCCAGGACACTGCAACCGTCATAAATACGAGTCAGTTGCCAAGCATTTGAATTTTGATCACATGACCATGGGGATACTGCAGTGACTGCAAGCGTGAAAAATGTTTCAGGCCATTGAAACTTCAAACAGTCACTAAGCGAACTGTTGTAAGCCAAGGACTAGCTGTAGTCATGAGTGTAGCCAGGAGGGAGAAATCTTCATAAAACCAGGTGGAAATTTTTTTAAGTAATGCTGAGTGCCTGGACAAGATGACTCCTGTTGTCCGAGGGCTGCTCAACTGAACTTGAGTGGCAATGCCACCTGGAACATTAGGGAGGGAGGGAGGGAAAGAGAGGGGAAAAGAGGGGGAGAAAGGAAAGAAGGAAGCAGGGAGAGAGAGAGAGAGAGAAAGAAAAGGAAGGTGGGAAGGTGGGAAGGATGGAGAAAAGGAAGGAAGGAGGGAGGGGAGAGACCGAATGAAATAAAAGTTGGAAGGGAGGAAGGGGAGGAGAAGGGAGAAATAAATAAATAAATAAATAGGTAAACAAACAAACAAACAAACAAACAAACAAACAGAAGACATAGAGGTGACCTTAAGGTGTGGCTTTTCTCAGCTGATAGCAGACAGCAATTTGTGCCAGCAGCTCAGGGATGTTTCCATATCAGTGAATTTAGAGAAGTTGCAAAACTAGTTCTATAGCTCTCACTTTTTGCTCTCCTCTCTCCGCCCAAATCTCTCACAACAGAATAATTTCAGTCTATTTACTGTTTTATCAGAAGGTTGGAAGTTGCAATATCAACTTGTGAAGTGCACTTGCAAGAAGCACTACCATGCTTGGTTCATCTTCAGGGTATTGTTGTTGTTGCCGCTGTTATTGTTGTTTTGAAAATTGCAGATAGTCCTCGACTTTCCAGCTTAGCGGCCATTTGAAATTCTGACAGATTTAATTGAGACTTTATTGCAATCTTCAAAAAATAATTGCAAAAAGAAGATTTTTCCATGGGCCGTTGCAACCGACAAAAATGCAGATTTTTTAATGTCCTGAAAAGTTCCTGCTTTTAAAGCTTTGCAGCTCTGCCTTTTTATAGTTTTCTCCAATCTGATAAACTAAGAATCCCTGGTTTTATTTATTTATATATAGAGAGAGTAGGCTCTGCAGCACTGAAGACTGTTCTGTATTCCATCTCTCTTTTTATTTGAGGAACAGATAAAAGCAATTAATTTTTTTTGTCTTGCTAATGATATGGGGAAAAAATGGCACTGCTTTCTTTGGGAATATTTTTTTTATTTCCCCATTCTGATATCTCTTGGTGGTCTCCCATCCGAGCCATAATTAGGTTTTACGATCTGCTCCAGTTGTCCTCTGTCCTTTATTAAAGAGATTAAGTAAATCTCTTTATTTTTAATGATTTCATTGCTCTTGGTTAATTTTAATTTCCTGCTTTTCCTTCAAAAAACTTGAGGCAACGTAGCGTGAAGCGTTGATATTCATTCCAGTGCGAGATTGGTGTTGAAAATGAAGAAATATTTTAATGCCACAAAGATGTATGCTTTCCATATTTAATATTTCCATTTCGGATAATGGTTTGCCTTTATTTCCTCAAAAGGCCCCTAGGTTGTCTTTCGGTCCGCCATCTTGTTTTGTCAGCCCGGGGAAATAACCTTCTTACAGGATTGACTTCAGTTTCATTAATTTTTCTTTTTGCTGAGGAGAAATAAAAGCTTAAAAAGGGGCTAAGGCACCTGGTGTGGACAAGAGACCACAATTTTCTTGGCTGCTATCAAACCAAGCCGATGCCATTTTGTCTCAGTCATGGAAGGCCATCAATCATTTCTTCAGCTTTGCCATTTTGTCTGTTCCTGAAGGGGAAACATTGACAAAATGGCCTCCCTCTGGTGGCTTTTAATCCATGTGAGGAGAAACCATATTTAATCGGTCCCCCACCCACCCAGGGGTGGGTTCTAACTTACCTCGCTGCTGTTCGCTTTCCTCCCGTGCCATGTGGCTGCGCTATGTGGCCGCGCGCACACTTTGCGCAGAAGAAAAAAACCCCCAAAAAATCCATCTCCCAAAAAAAATATTCCCAAAAAAATTTTTCAAAAAAAATTTCAAAAAAAAGATGGCGGCCTCCACAGACTGGCACCGACCGATCCAGTTCCATGATGTCATCGTGACATCACCAGCGGGTTGCTACCGGTTGGCGTAAACTGGTCCGAACTGGGAGGAACCCACCTCTGCCCCCACCCCAGGCACCAAAATAATAAAAAAGGACATTTTTGAAGCAAAATCAAATCTGCCATTTCTCTCTTTTGAGCTTTGAAGTAAAGGCAGTCCTCAATCTATGACCACAACTGAGTCCAAAATTCTATTGCTATGCAGTTATTAACTGAGTGTTGCATCCTTTTATGACTTTTCTTATCACAGTTGTTAAGTGAATCCCTGCAGTTGTTAAGTGAGTCATAAGGTTGCTAAATGAATCTGGCTTGTCCATTGAATTCGCTTGGCAGAAAGTCTCAAACAGGGATCAAATAACCCCTGAACACTGCAGCAGTGGTGGTTTGTAAATTATTTGGCCACTGGTTTGTGCACGTGCGTAATGCTTCTGCACATGCGCAGAAGTGTCCCGGGTGTTTGGGCAGAGCCTTCCGCTGTCTGCGCTACCGGTTCTAAGAACCTGTCCGAACCGGGAGCACCCCACCACTGCACTGCAGCCATGGTAAATATAACCCTGTTTCAAAGTGTTCAAATTTTGTTCACATGACTGCGGTCATAAGTATGAAAAATGGTCATGTCCCTTTTTTATAATGCCGTTGTAAATTTGAACGGTCACTAAACGAATAGTTGCAACTGAGGACTATAATCTGGTGGGTTTTTTTTACTGTTGAATATTTCTGTCCATGCTTGAGAGAATTACAATAACAACATAATTCAAGATACAGGTAGTCCTCGACTTACAACAGTTCATTTAGTGACCATTGAAAGTTGCAGCAGCACTGGAAAAAGTGACTGATGACCATTTTTCACACTTATTGTTGCAGCATCCCCAGGGTCATGTGATCAAAATTTAGAAGCTTGGCACCTGACTCATATTTATGAGTCCCTCGGGAGTTGGGCGGCATATAAGAAAACCAAATAAATAAATAAATAAATAAATGACGATCACAGTGTCCCGGGGTCATGTCAGGGGTAAAATCCAGCAGGTTCTAACAGGTTCTGGAGAACAGGTAGTGGAAATTTTGAATAGTTCCAAGAACCGGTAGTGGAAATTTTGAGGAGTACCACCTCTCGCTGGCCCCAGAGTGGGGTGGGAATGGAGATTTTGTAATATCCTTACCCCAGAAATGGGGAGGGAATGGAGATTTTGCCTTATCCTTCCCCTGCCATGTCCACTAAGTCACACCACACCCATCAAGCCACGCCCACAGAACCACTAGTAAAAAAAATTGGATTTCACCACTGGGTCATGTGATCCACTTTTGCGACCTTCTGATAAGCAAAGTCAATGGGGAAGCCAGATTAATTTAACAACCATGTTACTAATTTAACAACTGCAGTGATTGGTTTTACATATTGAGAATGCCTGCTTACAAACTCGTCCTCTGTTTAAGCAGGAAAATACTGGTTGCTAATTGGCTGAGCCATCTGACAGCTCCCTATATAAGGGTGGGCTGTCAGACTGGCTCCCTGCTGGAACTTGTACATAGTTGGAATAAAGAGCTGTTGTATGAAGCCTACCTCCAGTCTCTTCACTCACCTGACTTAACAACTGGCAACGAGGATGGGATTGTGAAGATGAACTGAAGCAAAAAGAGCTGACAAAAGCCAACTAGATCCAGCCAGACAGCAACAAGGAATAGTGGCCATTTTGTGCGGCAAATTTGAATGACAGAAGCTGCAGCATGTTGGTGTTCCACCCGCCTATGCCCTTCAACCCAGTAAAGGAGACCTGAGGGGGTCCTACATGACCCAATTTGAGCGTTTCATGGAGGCAAATGACCTCCTCAGGTTATCGGACAATAGGAAAAGGGCGCTTTTCCTCAGTCACTGCGGCCACGAGGTATTCAACATGGCCGAGTCCTTGTCAGAACCAACACCGATGCAGGCGGTGCCATGGCAGGGGCTACAGAATACGCTTAAAACACACTATGCCCTAGGGCAGTGATGGTGACCCTATGGCAGGCGTGCCACAGGTGGCACATGGAGCCATATCAGAGCGCACACGAGGCGTTGCCCTGTCAGCTCCATGAGCAAACCGGAAGTTCAGAAAAATGCACTTCCGGTTTGCCGTTGTGCTGTTTTTCACACTCACGCAAACCAAAAAAGGTTCGCCATCACTGCCCTAGGGTAAGAAAGTGGGGGTATAAAATGACTCAAAAAATAAAATAAAATAAGGATAATTAAAAGAGAATGGAACTCAAAAGAAAATGGATTAATTTTGGGGGGATTATTATGTAATATTTTTTTTCTTTTCTTTCTTCTCTTCTATGTTTTTGTAATTTTATTCTTTTAGCATGTTTCTTAATAAATATGAGCTTTTTGAAAAAAAATATGGATAGAAATAAGCAATTTATCATAATTAGATATAACTATCAATGGAATAGAACAAAATGTTTTAATCTGAGAGAATTTATGAAATCTGATTACTTCTTTGTGAATATATTAATTAATGAAAATAATACTCAAAATGAAGAGATTTTATGATTAAAAGATTTATTGTTATTAGAGAGAAGGAAATTATGATATAAAATTGAGAGGATTATGCTGAATTTTTAAATTTATTACCCACTTTTATGTATAAATTATTATTTTGTAGTAATATAGTAGTAATAGAGAATTTATGATTTGATGGTCTATTGTGAAATTTGGTAAATGTGGAATTCCCCTTATTCATTTTATAGTATAAAAATTTGAAACAACATATAAAGAATTTACAATTTGGAACTTTATTGTTAAAATAAGTAAATATGGAATTTTTAGGTATGGGTTTTTAGTTTTTTGGAAATTAGAGATTAAGGGGAAAAAGGGATGAATAAAGAAAATAAGGATGGATGAAAGCACTACGGCTTGGCTTTAAGGATAAAGAGATAAGACAATAAAACAATCAGTAAATGAAATAAATTACAGCGATTAAATTAATTAATAAAGACTATTTGTGTAATTTTGATGACAAAATTAGAAAAGAGGTTAAAATGATATATACCGAAGGTTAATATATAAATGAATTGATGTATTTTTGTTGCTTATTGAAGGTATCTATGTTGATATATATGTATTTTGATGTTTAAGGAGGAGAAAAAATAAAAACTTTTTGCAAAAAAAAAACCCTACACTATGCTCCGGTTCCATCCAAAGTGGTGAGGCATCACGAATTCCACCAATGGATGCAGCAAGACGGGGAGTCAATCAACCAATACATGGCGGCCTTACTAAAAGCCGCCACACACTGCAAGTTTGGAGACTTAGCTGACATTCTACTTGACCAGTTAATCTGCAGGGTGCAAGTCTTCTGCCTGCAGCAGCGATTACTGGCAAAAGTGAATTTAACGCTACAGACTGCCTTAGATGAAGCAAGAGCCACCGAGTCATCCAACAAGGTGGCGGAATCACTCCATAGGCGTACTACGCCACCCGCTCCACAGAAGGCGACACCGTCCATGCACGAGAGCCAGTGCCAGGACGACCCCTCGGATAACAGCGAGGAAGAGGTTTTCCAGATGGAGCGGAGAAGGGGAGCTGAGTCCCCTAAACCACAACAGTGCTCTAGCTGTCGGGGGCAGCACCCAAGAGCGACATGCAAATACTGGGATGCCATTTGCCGGCATTGTGAATGGCCTGGGCATCTAGCAAGGGTCTGCTGGGCCAGCCAGCCAGCCAGATGAGCTATTTTGGTTGCCACCCAAGCCGAAGCCCGATGGACGCCAAAACGAGAAGCGTGGAAGCCGAAGCGCCGCGTTGACAACGCCAGGACTCCGGAGACGAACCAGATGAGAATCGGGTAGGAGAGCACCCCCAGCCATAAGAAAATATATGTGACTGTCCTGATTGAGGGGTCTCCCTGTGAGATGGAAGTGGACATGGGTTCGTCAATAACCATAATGTCCTGGGCGGTGATCAAACAAGCAATTCCTACGCTACAAAGGGGACACCTGAAGTTCCAACACCTCAAGCTCAGTGATTATAAAGGGAATCGCATCCCCGTGCTGGGCTGGGGCACCTTTGGCGTGAAATTCAGCAAGTTCAATGTCCCTGACTGTGGTCCATGGCTGCCTCCCTAGTCTACTGGGCCTGGACTGGTTTGACGCCCTGGGCATGAGGGTGACTGGAATCAACACAGTCTCCGGTGACTGCGCAGATGACCTGCTTCGGGAATTCTGAGACATCTTCGGCTCTGAGCTCAGCAAGTATGTGGGCACCCCCATTTCTTTCAATCTCAACCCTAATATCGCGCTGTCTTTACTTATCAACTGCAAACCTTTTTATTCTCCACGTGAGTTCACATCATTTCTACTAATTGCGGTGTATATCCCGCCACAAGCCTGTGTAAACAAGGCTTTACGAAATCTAGCTAATCAGATTATGGAGGCTGAAGCCAAATACCCAGATTCACTGGCCATTATTCCAGGGTGGACAAGTTCCTGTTGGTTCAGCACATCACCCCAAGCGCAGCAACAAGGAGAAGCCACGCCGAGCTGTTAATGGGCCGGCGACTCTGATCAGTACTAGACAGTTTACACCCCAGTTATTCAGTACAAAAAGAACAAGCCACAACAAACAAACAAGGTCTTTTAACATCGGAGACCTGGTATTCGCAAAAACCAGCTGTGGGCCACTCTGATCATTGCATAATTCACCTTGTACCTGCTTACAAACAAAGATGTAAAGCCACAAAACCAACAATTAAATCAGTGAGGACTTGGTTCACAGCTGCTCGTGGTAAGGACTGATAAGCATCTTTTAGTGTTGTGTAGCAGTGGTCTAAAGTATTCTTGCCTCTGGTGAGACAATTGACATGCTGAAAATATTTTGGAAGCTCTTTCCTTAAGTTACTTTTGGGTTCAGTTGTGGTCATAAGTCAAGACAACCTGACCCATGAAAATGTGGTGACACTCCCAGTTAATCCCTGCCATTAAAAAAGCCTGAACTGATTTCACAACGTATTACCTAAGTACTTTGTTGAAATACAAAGCAACTTCATCAAAAGATTAATTGTTTCAATCAGGAGTTAGCAATCATAACCCCAACAAAGCTTTCTTATTTATTGATAGGTTGAGGCTATCCAAATGATAGGGCTCCAGGCAGTTTTTTTAGTGATAAAATTATATCCGCCTTTATGTAGAATGTGTTGTGTCATGGTGAATTATAGTCAGCAGAATTTAATTCACACAAAACTGAAGCTTCTTTCAGTGTTATCCTGATTTAGTAACATGTTCAACAGTTGAGCTAGTTATTTTTCAACGTTTTAGCTTAGGATAGGATAGGATAGAATCTGATGGGATGGGGTGGGGTGGGATGCAGTAGGGTAGGGTAGGGTAATGGTAGTGTAGTGTTGAATAGAATAGAATAGAATAGAATAGAATAGAATAGAATAGAATAGAATAGAATAGAATAGAATAGAATAGAATAGAACAGAACAGGAATGGGCTGGAACAGAACGGAACAGAATGGAACAGAATGGAAAGGAATAGAACAGGGCAGGGCAGGGCAAGGCAGGGAAGGGCAGGGCGGGACAGTTTGGATCAGGACTTGACAGGATAGGATAGGATAGGATAGGACAGGACAGGATTGAACGAGACCTTGGAGGTCTTCTAGTCCAACCCCTTGCTCAAGCATTAATTTTAACTCTATTAGTGGCAGTGCTGCTGATTGTATCATTGCATCATTACAAGCATATTAATGTTTTTATTTTTGTTTCTTAAATCCACTAATGATATTTTTTTAAATGGCTAGCCGTAGGTTAAATACGGATCTCTCTTCATTTTGCTTTGTAATGTAATTACACTCCTTAAGACTCATTTTCCAGCCTGTATTTAATGTACAGTAATTGCAAAAAGTAGATTTAATTTTTTTTCAAGTCAGTTTTGAGTTTTGGCAACTGCCTGAAGTCTCTGCAATTTTAAGGGCAGCAATTTTTGGAAGTGGTTTAGCATTTTGCATTTTGTATCTAAGGGAGGACTAAATTCATCAACCTGTTTAGTGTAGACTGGAAAGGGCAGTTTTTGCAGCTTTGATTAAAAGCAAACAAACAAGAGAAATTCCTGCAAATTTTCTAGGATCCTTCATAAATCCATAAACTCCATAATGTTTACAGGTAATTTAGATTCACAACTATTCATTTAGTGACTGTCTGAAGTTACAATGGCAATGAAAAAAATGACTTATGCCCATTTTTCACATTGCAACATCCCTGTGGTCATGTGATCAAAATTCAGAGCGTTGGCTACTGGCATGTATTTATGACAGTTGCAGTATCCCCGGATCATATGATCCCCTTTTGTGACCTCCTGGTGAGCAAAGTCAATGGGGCAGCCCCATTCACTTTACAACCATGTTACTAATTTAGCCACTGCAGGGATTCATTTAACAACTGTGCCAAGAAAAATGGGGCCAAAGTCACTTAAGCACTGTCTTGCTTAGCAATGGAAACATTGGGTCGTAAATTGAGGACTTCCTGTTCTTAAACATTCTGAAACCATCTAATTTGACCTTAAAAGCCACGAGTGAAATGCTTTGAAATGATTAAAAACCAGAAGTTTCTATCTTTCCAATCATTTATTGATCCAGTCCCAAGTGAGAAAATATCCTGTAAATTAAGCTAATAATGGCCATATGGATAGATGGCCATAATTTCTCTCTCTCTCTCTCTCTCTCTCTCTCTCTCTCTCTCTCTCTCTCTCTCTCTCTCTCTCTCTCTCTCTCTCTCTCTCTCTCTCTCTCTCTCTCTCTAATCTCTATTCTTTCTTTCTTTCCCACTATACCCACTCTTCTGGCCTTCCGCAAAGCCGTAAAGACATAGCTCTTCCGGCAGGTGGGGTGAAGAAGATCGGATTCCCCTGGATGAATGGTTTTTGTTGTTTTTTAAAACAATTTTATTTTATGATTTTAAATTATTATTTTATTTACTGTACTGTTCTTATTCATGCTGTACACCGCCCTGAGTCCTACGGGATTGGGCAGCCTATAAGAATTTTAAATTAAATTAAATTAAATTAAATTTTTTCTTTCTTCTCCTTCACTTCTATCTCCCCACTCCCTCCCTCCTACCCTTCCTTCCTTCCTTCCTTCCTTCCTTCCTTCCTTCCTTCCTTCCTTCTTTCCAATTTCCATAGCTGCACATCTCAGTAAACGTCTCTGGGGGGCTCACAATTGAAAACATATATATTACAATTAAAATCTTTAAAACATTTTTTTAAAAGTAAAAACTGTTTAAAAAAAACAGTAAAACAGTAAAAAAAAACCATTAGTGTAGTGGTCTTCCACCTAGTAGTCGTCTAACCTAAATTTAGCTTTGCCCCTGCTGAGACTCAGTCGGGGACCCTCCCTTGCAGAAAATTCTGGGAGCTGAGATTAGCCCCATCTGGAGTGGCATTCCAACTGGAGGAAAGCAGATCTAGGGGTCTGGACTCTGGAGAATTGGGGCTGCTTTTGCCTCTCCTGCTCCCTACCCAACCCCAGCGCAGCCCAACCTGCGACGACGCCCCCCGCCCCCTTTGAACTGTCTTTCAACAGCGGCATCATCTGTCTTGGAGGCGAGCCCGGGCTTCTCCCTGGCGACGGTTGCCGCGTCGACCGCGTCCATAGCAACGCGCCCTGCCTCCGCAGCGCCTTAGCCGGGGAGCTGCTCCGCCCCGGGGCTGTCCGGCCAAAGGAGGAGGGCGCCGGACCCGGAGGCGGCTGTGGGTGAGTGCGGCTGCTGGGTGGGGCAGAGTGGGGGGGCTTTCTGCACACCCCCTTGGGGGGGTTCTGGCAGGGGGAGCAAATCCAAAGTCCTTCCCCCCCTTCCGACCCCTTTGGATCCTCTCTGAGCCTCCCCAAGTTGCAAAGGGGGAATCTCCCTAGGACCCCCCCCCCGCTTTAAAGGAGTTTAAACTCCGTTTTCGAAACTCCCCCCCGCCCTTCCCTCCCCCCCAGGTCTGTGCCAAGTTCTCCCCAAGTGTCGAAGGCGTGAAGATCTCGGGATGTCAAAGCGAAGTTGGAGCCAGGCTGAAAAGGAGCTGTTTAACCAACTTTCGGTTTCAGGGTGCCTTGCGTGGGTCTGAGAAAGGTAAGCCCACAATAGTGGGGCGGCCCCAGCTGGCCTTGGGAATCGAGAGCGAGAGCGAGAGAGAGAGAGAGAGAGAGAGAGAGAGAGGAGGGGGAGGGGGGAGGGGGGAGGGAGGGAGAGAGAGAGAGCGAGGGAGAGAGAGAGAGAGAGAGAGAGAGAGAGAGAGAGAGAGAGAGAGAGAGGAGGGGGAGGGAGTGAGAGTGAGAGCGAGAGCGAGAGCGAGGGAGAGAGAGAGGGAGAGAAGGATGGATGGATGGGTGGGTGGATGGATGAAAGGATGGATGGCCAGATAGACGACATAGTAGGATAGATAAATTGATTGTAGATAATAGAGAGAGACAGAGACAGATGACACAGAATGGTAGGTAGGTAGGTAGGTAGGTAGGTAGGTAGGTAGGGTAGGCAGGCAGGTAGGCAGGCGGGCGGGCGGGTGGGCAGACAGACAGACAGACAGACAGATGAAAGAAATGATAGAGATAGAAAGAAATAACAAAGATTAATTGAAATAGACAGATAGAGAGAGTAGACAGAGAGAAGACAGAAGGATGGATATATAGAAAGATTAAGGTAGATAATAGAGAGATAGAGAGAATGATAGATGTGAGAGGGGGGGACAGAAATAGATGATACCTGTAGATAGAAGAGAGAGAGAGAGTAGAGATGGGGGATGGATGGATAGATAAATAAATAGATGAGAGAGGGGGGAGGGAGAGGGAGAGGAGAGAGAGGGCAAAAGGAGGGATGGATAGAGGGATGAATGCTATAATTGAGGCAGATGGATGGATGGATGGATTCAAGAAAACAACCAAGCTCATTAACAGATTCTGGCTGGGGAATTCTGGGAGTTGAAGTCTGTCTTAAAGTTCTTAAGGCTGAAAACCACCGCCCGTTGCTTTGCCCTATAAATTTGGAGAATTTTTTTTTTCCTGAAGGAGAAACTAGCTGAAGATCTTCGGATGTCTTGATTTGATTTCCCTTTTCAAAGGTCGCAATGGAGGCTGATGAAGCTGTCAACGAAAACCTAAAAATGCAGTTTAAGGCTCTCCAGGAGCAGCAGCAGAAAAGGATGAAAAATCTGATGGAGAAGAAAAAGGAAATTCAACACAGCCTAAAACAGGACAACAAAGAGAATCAAGACAAGGCCTTCGGGATCCCAGAGGCTCTCGGCTTATCGCTCTTGGCACCCGAGACGTCCGATTCAGACATTGGGACGAAGTAAGGTGGCAACCTGGTTGAATTCACATGACTGGGATTTACGATGCTTTTGGAGGGAAAACAACCCAGCATTTCATTCTGGTTTCCTACAAAAAAAAAAACCCAAACCCATTGCAGTCGCTTAACCACTGCCACAAAAATGTTGTAAAATCAAGTGAGTCACATGGGTGCCTCGACTTACGACCTTCATAATGGAAATTCTGGAGTCAGTTTCAGTCGTAAGTCAAGGACAACAGTTATTCCTCAATTTACAACAGTTCTAGCCTTTCAAAGTTACAACAATACTGACCAAAGCAACTTAGGACCGTTATTCACACTTATGACTATTACATGCTTGGCAACTGGCATGGGTTTATGACGGTTGCAGTGTCCCGGGGTCACATGATCCCTTTTTACGACCGTCTGACTTGCAAAGTCAATAGAGACGCCACATTCGCTTAACAACCATGTGACTGCAGTGGTTTACTTAACGGTGGCACGAAAGGTCATAAAATGGGGCAAGACTCATTTAACAACTGTTTGACTTAGCAAGGGATGTTTTGGGCTCAGTTGTGGTCGTAAGTCAAGGACTAACTGTTATTAAAGGGGAAGAAATGCAGAATTCTATGCCGCCCAAATTCCTTCATTTCTTTTTTCTTTTTTTTTATCCTCGGCCCTTCCGCTCTGGGGGTGGGTTGCAACCACAGATTAGATCAAGCTGCCTGTTTCTCTTCTAGATTGCTGGAGACTGAAAACGAGCAGCTGCAGCACCAACTCCGGGAGCTGGTGGATGAGAACGGCCGGCTGTATAAACTCCTGAAGGAAAGAGATTTGGAAATAAAGCAGCTCCACAAGAAGATTGAGGAGGAACGGATGGCTCTAATGGGTGAGCAAAAGGCCTGATTAAATAAATCGCTTCTGCAATTCCCTTTTGCTGGAGATTATGGTACAGACCACCAAGTCTCCCAGAATGCATGCTTTCTTTCTTTCTTTCTTTTCTTTCTTTCTTTTCTTTCTTTCTTTCTTTCTTTCTTTCCTTCCTTTTTTTCTTTCTTTCTTTCCTTCCTTTTTTTCCTTTTTTCCTTTCTTTCTTTCTTTCTTTCTTTCTTTCCTTCCTTTCTCTTTCTTTCTTTCTTTCTTTCTTTTTCTTTCTTTCTTTCCTTCTTTCTTTCTTCTTTCTTGCTCTTTCTTTCTTTCTTTCCTTTCCTTCCTTCTTTCTTTCTTTCTTTCCTTCCTTCCTTCCTTCCTTCCTTCCTTCCTTCCTTCCTTCTTTCTTTCTTTTTCTTTCCTTCATTCCTTCCTTCCTTCTTTCTTTCTTTCTTTCTTTCTTTCTTTCTTTCTTTCTTTCTTTCTTTCTTTCTTTCTTTCTTTTTCTTTCTTTCCTTCTTCTTTCTTTCTTTCTTTCTTTCCTTTTTTCCTTTCTTTCTTTCTTTCTTTCTTTCCTTCCATTCTCTTCCTTTCTTTCTTTCTTTCTTTCTTTCTTTCTTTCTTTCTTTCTTTCTTTTTCTTTCTTTCTTTCTTTCCTTCTTTCTTTCTTCTTTCTTGCTCTTTCTTTCTTTCCTTCTTTCCTTCTTTCTTTCCTTCCTTCCTTCCTTCCTTCCTTCCTTCCTTCCTTCCTTCCTTCCTTCCTTCCTTCCTTCCTTCTTTCTTTCTTTTTCTTTCCTTCGTTCCTTCCTTCTTTCTTTCTTTCTTTCTTTCTTTCTTTCTTTCTTTCTTTCTTTCTTTCTTTTTCTTTCTTTCCTTCTTCCTTCCTTCTTCTTTCTTTCTTTCTTTCTTTCTTTCTTTCTTTCTTTCTTTCTTTCTTTCTCTTTATTTGAAGGACTTTAGTATAGGGAACAGTTTTAGAAACTTCATCAAAGTGTAGATTGGTCCAGCAAAATGCTAGGTTTGTTTTTTCCTGGTGTGAAGGAGAACAATTATCCAGGTGCTGACCTGGAAACCAGGTGATGGTGAGTTCTAGTTCCGCCTTAGTCATGAAAGCTAGCTGGATGACTTTGGGCCAATTACCAGAAAACAGTGAGTTTTAGCCCCCCCCACCCTTAGACATGAAAGCCAGCTGGGTAATTTTGGACAAATCACTAGGCAACAGTGAGTTCTAGGTCCGTCTTAGCCATGAAACCTGGCTGGGTGAGTTTGGGCCAACCACTCTCTCTCAGTCCAACCCACTTCACAGGGTTGTTGTTGTGAAAAAAATAGGAGGAACAAGGAGTATTATGTATGTTTGCCACCATGAGTTACTTAAAAAAGTAATACAGGTGGGATAAAACTAATAAATAAATAATACATATATAAATTGCATTCTCCTCCTCCTCGTCCTCCTCTCTGCAAATCCCACTCCCTTCTGGCACTGATGATGTTCCGTAGTTGGGTCATGAAATGTGTGCAAGAAAATAACAAAGCTCAAGAGAGCACTGAGGACCCCTCAGTTCAACCCTGAACTATAAATGTATCTCTGGAGACACCCATTTCCTTCTTTTCAGCTACCATTTCCTCCCCCCCCCTTTCTTTTTTAAATGTTAGGGACCGCTGGTTTAACAGGGGATGTCGCAGCTTCTAAAATTGTGGAACTGGCCAAGCAGAACCGGCACATGACGGCTGAGATGGAAAGGGAGAAAAGCAGAACCAAGCAGCTGAACAACCGGGTCAAACAACTGGAAAAAGACGTGAGGCTTCACTCCGTTAGCACAGGACTCTGATAATGTCATGGCTTAAGGCTGGGTGACTTTGGGCCAATCACCAGGAGACTGGGAGTTCTAGTCTCTTTGGGCATGAAAGCCGGCTGGGTGACTTTGGGCCAATCACCAGGAGACTGGGAGTTCTAGTCTCCTTTGGGCATGAAAGCCGGCTGGGTGACTTTGGGCCAATCACCAGGAGACTGGGAGTTCTAGTCTCTTTGGGCATGAAAGCCGGCTGGGTGACTTTGGGCCAATCACCAGGAGACTGGGAGTTCTAGTCTCCTTTGGGCATGAAAGCCGGCTGGGTGACTTTGGGCCAATCACCAGGAGACTGGGAGTTCTAGTCTCTTTGGGCATGAAAGCCGGCTGGGTGACTTTGGGCCAATCACCAGGAGACTGGGAGTTCTAGTCTCCTTTGGGCATGAAAGCCGGCTGGGTGACTTTGGGCCAATCATCAGGAGACTGGGAGTTCTAGTCTCCTTTGGGCATGAAAGCCGGCTGGGTGACTTTGGGCCAATCACCAGGAGACTGGGAGTTCTAGTCTCATTTGGGCATGAAAGCCGGCTGGGTGACTTTGCGCCAATAACCAGGAGACTGGGAGTTCTAGTCCCGTTTTAGGCACGATAGCCAGCTGGGTTGGGACCAACACACCTCACAGGGTTGTTATTACAGGGAAAATTTATTTATTTATTTATTTATTTGGTAGCTTTTCTATGCCTATAATAATAGGAGGAAGGGTGTTTAAGTATATGTTCACCACCTTGAGTTAAGATCCATTCATCCATCCATCCATCAAAAAAGGTGTGATTTAAAAAAAAATCTAATAATAATAATAACAATCATTAAGCAAATTATCCCAACCCTTTAAAAATAGCTTGATTAAGTTTCAGAAAAACAATAAAACACAAATTTACATAAAAGCAAAGGGAATAAAAGGGAAAAGTTAAAAAGTGACAAAAATACACTTTATTTATTTGTTCATCTATTTATTTAATCAAATTTAGTTGGCATTCATCTCTTAGTTCAGGTTCTAAATATAAATATATTTTACTTATCTCTAAAAATATTTTACCTATCATCCATCCATCCATCCACCCTATCTATCTATCTATCTATCTATCTATCTATCTATCTATCTATCTATCTATCTATCTATCTATCTATCTATCTATCTATCTATCTATCTATCTATCTATCTCCCATCCTTATTATTTTTTATAAATAATTCAAGGTGGCAAACATACCCTTTCTCCTCTTATTTTCCCCACAACAATAACCTTGTAAGGTTGATTGGTCTAAAAGAGAGTGATTGATCCACCGAGCCGGCTTTGATGCCTAAAACAGGACTAGAATTCAGTGCCTCCTGTTTTCTAGCCTTGATTAGATCAAATTAAGGATATAATATCCATACCTTAAAAACCTCTAAAATATTAGCAACCAATACTGGAAAAAAATATATTCTTAGTTTAACTTTAATCTAACCGGTAAAAACATACTAACTATAAGCAAATCGTAACCATATACCGTAGTTGACAATCTACAATATTTTGGTTTACGACCACAATTGAGCTCAAAATTTCTGTTGTTAAGAAAGACAGTTAAGTGAGTTTTGCTCTATTTTTCACAGTGAATCACTGCAGTTGTTAAGTTATCAAAGGGGTTGTGAAGTGAATGTGGCTTCCCCATTGACTTTGCTTGTCAGAAGGTCGCAAAAGGGGATCACATGACCCCGGGACATTACAACTGTCATAAATATCAGTTTCCCAGCATAAATATCAGTTCCCCAGAATTTGAATTTTGATCACATGGCCATGGGGATACTGCAATGGTCATAAGTGTGAAAAACGATCATAAGTCCTTTTTTTCAGTGCCATTGTGACTTCAAACAGTCACTAAACGAATGGTTATAAGTCGAGGACTACATGTAGTGGTGTCCAAGCAGCAAGAAATCAAATTACCCTAACCTTTTGGCTTTGCAATTGTGAGCCCAATCAACAATTGTTTCTAAAAGAGATTTCCGCCCCTGTTTTAAGATTTTATCTTTGTGACAATTGCTTAATTTTAGTTCTGCTGGGGTTAGTTGGTCGAGGGCTAACGTAACGAAACTGTTGGTGTGATAGATTTTTGTTTTCACTTGCCTTTAGAAGTTGTACTTGCTCCATCACTGGAGGCTTTTAAGAAGAGATTGGATCAGAGGTGGGTTCCTGCCGGAGCTGCCCAGTACGCAGCTCCGGTAGGGGGCGACCGATTGTATAACCGCTCCGGAGCCCTCTCTGCCGGTTCACCTGGCGTGTCGCCATTTTTTTTCGGTGATTTTGGGTCGAAGGAAAGAGATTTAGAAATAAATCATGCGCGCCCGAGATTTTGGCGAGATTTTGCCTCCGTGCATGCACGGAAGCAAAATAGCGCTGAAATCTCTCTCTCGCGCACATCCCCTCGTGAGATTTCGGTGCGATTTTGCTTCCGCGCATGCCCAGAAGCAAAAGAGTGCAAGGGGGCATGCGTGCGTAGCGAGCGCACGCGCCCCCGAAGCGTGGAGATGTGCGCACATGGCTCCGGCAGTGAGGTAAGTGAGCAACTCGCCCCTGGATTGGATAGTCATTTTTCTGGAATGGCAACCTCCTGCTTGAGCAGGGGGGTGAGCTAGATGACCTCCAAGATCCCTTCCAACTCTGTTATTCTGTAGTCTATCTCTCTTCATTTAGCAGCTTGTACATAGCTATGTCTGTATGATTTTTCCAGCTACAAATGTCAACCGTCAAGTTGCAATCACACGGTGACAGCCCAGCTTTCCGTAAAAAGGGAGACGCCACTATGGTAAGAGTTAAACCCCATAAAATTGTTCTTTTTAAGATACGTTTTCTCAATTTAGCTTCTCTTGTTTGCAGAGCCTCCTCTGTTTCTCTTTCATGGAATGACTGTGTTTAATTGGTCGAATTGTTGGGTTCTTTCATCCGTGCGAAACGGTGATGGGAGCTTGGAGTTTTTTCAATATAAGTTTTATTAAAAGTTTTAGAAAGAACAAAAGAGGAGGGGGAGGGGGAGGGGGAGGGGGAGGTCCTTGGTGCTCTCTGAGCTTGGTTGGTTTATTGCAGGTGTTTCATGACCCAACTAGGGAACATCATCAGTATTTATTTATTTAGCGTATGGCAAATACATGGACTTATAGTAGTTCAAAAGTTAATGTCCAGTCCATCCAGCCATTCAAGGACAGGGTGGTCTATGTTGAGAAAATCAGACATTGGGCTGGTGTGAGCTCTTGATGGACACTCGGACACAATGTGGTGGATATTTTGTCGAGGAGCACCACAGTCACACTGAAGGGTAGAGGCAAGACCCCACTTAAACAGTGAGTTCTGGCCGGCACCATGTTGGGTACGGATCCTGTCCAGAGTTGACCAATGCTGGCGAGGAAGGTCAAAACCTAGGTCAGAAGCAATATCCATTTTGTTTATCCATTGCCGTGTATTTAGAGATCCAGGAGTTCTACAAAGATGTCTGGTTGCCAACTGTCATTAACTGCCAATTTTTCAGTGTAGTTTGGCTGCCACTTGTTGCTAGTCGTTTGGTTCACACTTCCGTGCTATCCAGGGTGCACCATGAAGAGGCGAACTAGCATCACACCCCACATCATCAGTGCTACAAGGAAATGGGGTTTACAGAGAGAAAGAGGAAGAAAAAAAAGATAGGAAGAGAAGAAGGAGGAGTAGGAGGAAGATTGTGGGGTCTCTGCATGCTCTCTGAGCTTGGTAGTTTTCTTACAGACGCTTCATTACCCAACTAGGTAATGCCATCAGGGTGGAATGGCTTGCACTGCGCAGAGTTGGATTTCTTTAGCTATTTGGGTGATGTGGTGCCACCCTTTAGGCTATCTTGGTTTCCTTGAAAATTGTGCTGGTAACTGAAGTCTGCCTTTTGCTTTCTGTTCTTCTCCGACAACACAACAATTGTCTAATAGAGCCCAGAGATGAAAGCATTGCACGAAAAATTGTCTGCTGTGAATCTCAAAGCATCTGAATATCGCAACCAGCTACAGTCCACAAAGCAGGAACTTAAGATGACGCAAAAGGTAGGGTGAGTGTTTGTGTGCTCGCGTGTGTATGTGGGCAAGAGTAACAGGATAATTTTCATACCCCATTAACATTATATTAATTTCCAATTTTCTTGGCCAGAAGGAGATTAAATATATCTAGTCCTCAACTTGCAACCACAATTGGGACCAGAACTTACATTGCTAAGCAAGATGGTTGTTAAGTGAGTCGCACACAATTTTACGTGGGTTTTTTTTTGGGGCCACAGTTGTTAAACAAATCCCTGCAGTTGTTAAATGAATCCTGAGGTCGTAAAGTGAATCAAAGCTTTCCCCCTATTGGCTTTCCTTGTCAGAAGCTATCAGCAAAGTTCGCAAATCGAGATCACATGACTCTGCATATGTCATAAGTACAGGTCGTCCTTGGCTTATAACCATAATTGGGGCCAAAATTACTGTCGTCTGTCATGCCGGTTAAGCAAGTGACCATACCTGGTTTTATGACTTTTTTGGGGGGCTGTCATTAAGCGAACACGGCATCTGTTCAGCGAACACAGCATTCATCAAGCAAAATCTTTTTATACAAAGGGTGCTTTTTTGTGCCAGAAATACATATAGTTCTCAAATTTACAGCAGCTCATTTAGTGACCATTCAAAGTTATAATGGCACTGAAAAAAGTGATTTACAAACGTTTCTCACACTTGTGACTTCTGCAGCATCACGTGATTTACCTCCAGATGCTTACGACCACATCTGAGCCCTAAAACTATGCTGCTAAGTGAGAGATTTCTTAAGTGAGTTTTGCCCCATTTTACGACCTTTCATGCCACAGTTCTTAAGTGACTCAGTGCAATTGTTAAATTAATCACTCGGTTGTTAAGTGAAGCTGAGAGCCAGACGGTCCTTGACTTAGGACCATAATTGAGTCCGGAATGGTCGTTAAACCGATCACCCCATAAGCATGCCCAATTTCCCAACCTATTTTTTTTGTGCCCTGGGCGTAAAGTGAACATGACGTTAATTGAATATTGCGGTCGTTAAGTGAGTCCACTGTCTGCAGTGGGTTGTTGTTGTTTTTTTGCCAGAAATCAGAAGCAAATACAGGTAATCCTCAACTTACAACCACAATTGAGCCCAACATTTCTGTGGTTAAGGGAGACAGTTGTTAAGTGAATTTCGCCTCATTTTGACGCTCTTTCTTACCACAGTTGTTAGGTGAATCACTGCAGTCATTCAGTCAGTCACCCGGTTGTTAAGCGAATGTGGCTTCCCCATTGATGTTGCTTGTCGGAAGGTCGCAAAAGGGGATCACGTGACCCCAGGACACTGCAACCGTCATAAGTACAAGCCAGCTGCCAAGCATCTGAATTGATCACATGGCTATGAGGGACCCTTCAACGGTTATGCGAAAAATTGTCACTTTTTTCAGTGCTGTTGTAACTTCAAACAGTCACTAAACGAGCGGTTGCAAATTGAGAACTATCTGTAAATAATTACGCTTAATAAATAAATCAACAAATTTGGGGGGGGGGGAATAATAAATTGTGTTCTCCATGACTGCGGGATGTTGCCAATGCAGAAAATGTGATCCGGGTCAGCCGTCAGAAATCCGGGTCGTAAATAGCCCTGGAGAGGCGGACTGTAATTTTGAACAGTCGCTAAGCGAGTGGTCGGAAGTCGAGGACTTGCTGTATTCCTGCTTGGCTAAAGGACTTTTATGCAAAACATTTTTGGCACTGATTTCGTCTTGTTTTGCTTTTTTTTCACTTTCAGCTACTCAGCCACGAAGTTGGCGAAGACGTCAGTATACAAAACCTTTTGTCCAACCCCGGCAGCTGGCGAGGACGGGCACAGCAAATTCTTGTCCTGCAAGGCAGAGTGAGTCCATCTTTTCAAGCGTATTTCGCTTCACAGGTTCTGCAAACAACGGTTGGCTTAACCCTAACCCAGGGGTCTCCAAACTCGGCCACTTTAAGACTTGTGGATTTCAACTCCCAGAATTCCCCAGCCAGCAAAGCTGGCTGGGGAATTCTGGGAGTTGAAGTCCACAAGTCTTAAAGTGACCGAGTTTGGAGACCCCTGCCCTAACCTCATCGACTTTAAGCTGCGTGGACTTCAACTCCCAGAATTCCTCAGGCAGCCTAGCTGGGACTGTAACTGGTTGACATGAGTTGCGCAGCCAAGGAGGGAATTTGTAGACCGCAGTGGCTGGCTTTGCTCGTGGCACCACATAAAACCACAACATAAGAGGATGTGTGAACCAGGCTGAAATATTTATTAGATATTTTGGCCCGCCTTTATTGATTTGTAAGTAACTCAAGGCAGCAGGAACATATCCAATATTCCTTCCTTCTCCTATTTTCCCCACAACAAAAAACAACCCTTTGAGGTGGACTGGGTTGAGAGAGAGGGAAAATCACCCAGTGGCTTTCATGCCTACGGCGGGATTAGAACTCACCATCTCCTAGCGATTGGTCCAAAGCAGGGGTGGGTTCTGGAATCTCCCACTGCCGGTTTGCTCAGGGCCGCGCCCCACACGTGCAGTACTTTAAAAAAGCTTCTGCACATGCACAGTACTTAAAAAAAGTTTCCGTGCATGTGCAGAAGCAAAAAACAACATGGCGGTGCCTATGGTGCCGCCGGGAGAACCGGCTCGGGGGCGTGGCAGGCCTGGGTCGCTGCCAGTTCTAGCAACCTAGGCCGCCAAGTTACTGCCGGTTCTATAGAACAGGTCCAAACCGGGAGGAACCCACCTCTGGATCAAAGTCACCCAGCTGGCTTTCATACCTAATGCAGGACTAGAACTCACTGTCTCCTGATGATTGGCCCAAAATTACCTAGTCGGCTTTCATACCTAAAGTGGGACTAGAACTCATAGCCTTCTGGTGATTGGCCTGTCACCAGCCAGTTTTCGTGCCTAAGGCAGGACTAGAACTCCCCAACTCCTGGTGATTGGCCCAAAGTCACCCAGCTGGCTTTCATGCCTCAAGAGCCGAGGTGGCACAGCGGTTAGAGGCAGTACTGCAGGCCACTTTAGCTGACACAGGCTCAAGGTTGACTCAGCCTTCCATCCTTCCGAGGTAGGTAAAATGAGGACCCAGATTGTTGGGGGCAATATAAATATACATTGCTTACTGGTGTAAACCGCTTAGAGAGTGCTTGCACTGTGAGGCGGTATATAAATCTCACAAAATAAATAAATAAATAAATAAATAAATAAATAAATAAATAAATAAATAAATAAATAAATAAATAAATAAGGTAGGACAAGAAATGACTGTTTCCCGAGGATTGGCAGTAAGGAATTTTTCAAACCTTATTAACTAGGGTTGATGGATATTGCAATGCAAGTTTCTATATCCTTTAATCTCCTAATGAAAAAGAATTAGCAGAGTGATGGCGTTCAGGAAAAAACTGTTCTTGTGTCTAGTTGTCTTGGTGTGCAGTGCTCTATAGCGTCGTTTTGAGGGTAGGAATTGAAAACTATAAATCAGTTTTAGGCCTTCTGTATCCTGCTTACATAGGTACGGGACTTAGAAACCCAACTGAATTGTCACAAAAGCAAATTCTCCGAGAATGATACCAACGAAGACCCATTAAGCTTCACCGACCCCAGGAAGTCCTCAGCCCAAGTCAAAAACCAGCTGCGGATTCGAACCTTGGAAAGGGAGAAGAAAGAAGCTTTGGAAGTAAGGAATTCTTTCTGCATGAATCTAGCAAAGCTAATAATTCCGAAACACCTAACAAGTTTCTCAAGCCATTGGTAGGTGCTCATCCATCCATAGAGTCAATGGGCAGAGTGAGTGGGTTCAGGTTTCCTAATCCTAATCCTAATCCTCGCCCTAAATTTAGCCATAATTTTAACCCTAGCTGTAACCCTAACTTTATATCTTAACATTTAACACTAACACTAACCATAATTCCAACCTGTCAGAGTATGAATATTCATAGACTGGATAGACATGGTAACAGGTCAGCCAATGGGGGCTGTTTGGTGACCCAGACGGCTCGGAGCCTGGGTGTGGCTTAGGTTCACTGATCTCTATATACCGTATTTTTCAGAGTATAAGACGCACCTTAGTTTTCGGGGAGGAAAACAAGGAAAAAAGGTCTCTGCCTCCAAGCAATTTGCCAAACAGCAAACAGCACAGATGATATACACTGTTTGCTGTGTATTTCTGTGCATGTGTGCCTGACCCATAGAAATAGTAAAGAATTGGAGAAATGTACATTATGCCAGAAAGTTTTCTTAAATGTAGTCACACTAACTCTTCCTAATTATTTAAATAGATCTACTCCAAGGTAACTAAACTCTAATACTAAACAGGACACTGTTACATTTCAGACTATACTTGTACAGAGCTGTTAAAATTAATTAAAATTTCTGGAAGTATACATTATTCTCTATTATTTAAAAGAAGATACAATAGCACTGGGCCTCTTCAGAGCAAGCATTTATTTTAAAAAGCTTCTTTATTTTGTTAAGTTGTCTAGATTTACAGGGGTCTCCAATCTTGGCAATTTTAAGACTTGTGGACTTCAACTCCCAGAATTCCACAGCCAGCAAAGCTAACAAAGCTGGCTGTTGAAGTCCACAAGTCTTAAAATTGCCAAGGTTGGAGACCCCTGGCTAGAACAATAATAAAGCAGTCTTTTAAAAATAATTTGAACATTCTACAGACATTTATAGTTATTCACTTACCCCCTTGCTTCCAGTTCAGCAGAAAATAAAAATCCGTGTGTCTCTCCCAGCTATTTGCCTCTTTGCAGCTAGTTTTCATTTCATTTTAGCACGTGGCAAATCAGCTGTTGGTCAGGAAGCTGTTAATGACTTGCTTGGCTTTACAAGCTCTTCCCTCTTTGCTGCAAGCAGATAAATTGCTGGAAGACAGAGGCCAAAGGGCGGGGGTTTGGGGCTACATTCGGTGTATAAGACGCACCCAAGTTTTCACCCTCATTTTGGGGGTAAAAAGGTGCATCTTATACTCCGAAAAATACGGTATATGAGTGACTCTGTATTATCTTGTCTCTGTATTAAATCTTCTTCTGTGATCATTGATTCTGTACTTCTGGATTCTGCTGTATGGTATTGTATATAAAGAAGTTTCTTATATATAATTGAATCCTGCTGAAGTTCATTTACTTGTGTGCTGGTCAGATGTGCTGCAAACTTTGACATAACCTAGCCCTGACCCTGACCCTGATCCTGACCCTAACCCTAACCCTAACCCTAACCCTAACCCTAACCCTAACCCTAACCCTAACCCTAACCCTTAACCCCAAACATTAACCCTAACCCTAACTATAGCTTTAATCTTTAACCTTAACCTTAGCCCTAACCCCAATTCTAACATTTTACCCTAACCCTAACCCCAACCTAGCCTAATCCTAACCTTAACCTAGCCTAATCCTAACCTTAACCCTAACCGTAATGAATAGAATAGAATAGAATAGAATAGAATGGAATAGAATAGAATAGAATAGAATAGAATAGAATAGAATAGAATAGAATAGAGAATAGAATAGAATAGAATAGAATAGAATAGAATAGAATAGAATAGAATAGAATAGAATAGAATAGAATAGAATAATGGAATGGAATGGAATGGAATGGAATGGAATAGAATAGAATAGAATAGAATAGAATAGAATAGAATAGAATAGAATAGAATAGAATAGAATAGAATAGAATAGAATAGAATAGAATAGAATGTATGGAGTGGAGTGGAGTGGAGTGGAGTGGAGTGGAATGGAATGGAATGGAATGGAATGGAATGGAATGGAATAGAATGGAATGTATGGAGTGGAGTGGAGTGGAGTGGAATAGAATGGAATGGAATGGAATGGAATAGGATAGAATAGAATTCTTTATTGGCCAAGTATGATTGGACACACAAGGAATTTGTCTTTGGTGCATATGCTCTCAGTGTACATAAAAGAAAAGATACATTTGTCAAGAATCATGAGGTATAACACATAATGATTGTCATAGGGTACAAATAAGCAACCAGGAAATAATCAATATTGATATAAATCGTAAGGATACAAGCAACAAGTGGGAGGAGATGGGTGATAGGAACAATGAGAAGACTAATAGTAATAATAATGCAGCCTAGTGAATAGTTTGACAGTGATGAGGGAATTATTTGTTTAGCAGAGTGATGGCGTTCGGGAAAAAACTGTTCTTGTGTCTAGTTGTCTTGGTGTGCAGCGCTCTATAGCGTCGTTTTGAGGGTAGGAGTTGAAACAATTTATGTCCAGGATGCGAGGGGTCTGTATATATTTTCACGGCCCTCTTTTTGACTCGTGCAGTATACAGGTCCTCAATGGAAGGCAGGTTGGCAATTATTGTTTTTTCTGCAGTTCTGCAGAAAATATCCCTAACTTTTAACTCTAACTCTAACCCTAGCCCTAACACTAACCTCTAACCCTAACACTAATCATAATTCAAACCGAGCCCTAATCCTAACCCTTAATCCTAATCTTTAACCCTAACCTAGCTCTTATCCTAACCCCAACACTAACCTTTAATGCTAATCCCAGCCCTAACTATAACCCTAATCCAACCCTAACCCTAATGTTTATCCCTAATGTTTAACCCTAACCCTAGCTCTAACCTAACCCTAACCCTAACCTATATGAAGGTGATTACTTTCTGGGATTTACATTCCCACGATGCAACCTTGAGACTCCTCTCTTCAACCATCTTTTTCAATCAAAAGCTGTTAGCAACCAATGGGAACCAGACAGGCATACTAAGGATTTGGAATATCTTGGAATTCCTTGGAATATCTTCCTCCAAGGTGAATTCCCCCACCCACCCCGTCCCGGGTAGGATAGATGTCCTGCCAAGGGTGGTTTGGTCCAATGAGAAGTGCAGAGTTGAGAATCAGAGAGTCTTAAGAAGGTGGAATCAATCCTTCATCCAAGTTCGGAAGGCGCTGTAGGCCATCACAAAAATTATTTCGGGGTCCTTTGATCCTCAGTCTTAGCGTCCGTCCCCTTCTTCTCTTCCCTGATGGCAGAAGCTCATGAACCAGTACCAAGTCCTTCAGAAGGATCACGAGGACGTGAAGAAGAAGCTGGAGGGGTCCAAAGCCAGGAACAAGGTCTTGTCCAACGAGGTGAAGACTCTGAAGGAGCAGATTTCGACTCTGATGGAGAAGGGGAAGCATGACAACGAACTTGTGGATGCTCTCATGGTACGATCTGGTCGAGAGGCCCAGGCCTGGCTGGTACAGGTAGTCCTAGACTTACGACCGCAAATTGAGCCCCAAATTTAAACGAGAAAGTTGGTAAGTGAGCTTTGCCCCATTTTACGACCTTTCTTATTTTATTTATTTATTTATTATTTTATTTTATGAGATTTATATACCGCCTCACAGTGCAAGCACTCTCTAAGCGGTTTACACCAGTAAGCAGTGTATATTTACATTGCCCCCAACAATCTGGGTCCTCATTTTACCTACCTCGGAAGGATGGAAGGCTGAGTCAATCTTGAGCCGGTGAGATCTGAACCGCTGACCTGCGGATCACAGTCAGCTAGAGTGGCCTGCAGTACCTGCCTCTAACCGCTGTGCCACCTCGGCTCTTATTCTTGCCACAGTTGTTAAGTGAATCACTGTAGTTGTTAAGTTAGTAGCCTGGTTGTTAAGTGAATCTGGCTTCCCCACAGATTTTGTTCATCAGAAGGTCACAAAAGGGGATCACGTGACCCCGGGAGACTGCGACCGTCATAATTATGAGTCAGTTGCCTAGCGTCTGAATTTTGATCACGTGACCACAGGGATGCCGCAACGATCCTAACTGCAGAAAATGGTCTTAAGTCAATTTTTCCAGGGCAGTTGTAACTTTCTATGGTCATTAAATGAACTGTCGAGGACTACCCAGAGGTGGGATTCAGCAGGTTCTGACCAGTTCTGGAGAACCGGTAGCGGAAATTTTGAATAGTTCGGGAGAACCGGTAAATACCACCTCTGACTGGCCCCGCCCCCATCTATTCTCTGCCTCCCGAGTCCCAGCTGATCGGGAGGAAATGGGGATTTTGCAGTATCCTTCCCCTGCCATGCCCACCAAGCCACGCCCACAGAACCGGTAGTAAAAAAAACTTGAATCCCACCACTGGGATTACCTGTATTCACGGCGATATCAACATGAACTTGTAGGGCCAGATCTTCTGCAAAGTCTTGGTCAAGTGGTTCTCGACCCATAATTTCCCCGAATTTCCAATCACTTGTGGAAGATTAGACCATGTTTAGATTTTTAGTTAGAAATTGTGGAGAATAGGGGTGGGTTCCTCTAGACAGCTGTTTCTAAACCTTAGCGATTTGGGATGTGTGGACTTCCAGTTCCCAAAACTCCCCAGCCAGCATGTGTGGACTTCAACTTCTAGAATTCCCCAGCTGGTAGGCGTGGACTTCAACTCCCAGAATTCCCCAGCTTGCCTTCAGAATTATGGGAGCTTCATCACTGGAAGCTTCATCACTGGACTGCCATCTGTCAGAAATGGTGTAGGGCAGTGATGGTTAATGTTTTCGGCACCAAGTGCCGAAACTGGAGCATATGCGCACCAGCAACCCGGAAGAGAGTAGCTGGCCGGCGCGCCAGCTTTGGTGCATATGCTCTCAGTGTACATAAAAGAAAAGATACATTTGTCAAGAATCAAAAAAGGGACTTATGACCATTTTTCACACTTACAACCATTACAGCATCCCCATGGTCATGTGATCAGAATTCAGATGCTTGGCAACCGATTCATATTTATGACGGTTTTATTTATTTATTTATTTATTTATTTATTTATTTGGTGTTTCTTATATGCTGCCCAACTCCCGGAGGACTCCGGGCGGCGTACAACAGAAAAAATACAAGAAACCAATATAAATAAGCATTAAAACAGATATAAAAATTAAAACCGTAATCTTAAAAGCATCTTATATCCATTCAACTTCATACATACTTGGGGGTGAGCTCAAATGGATTACGCTCTACCCCCTGCCTGCAGGAAAAGCCATGTCTTAACAGCTTTCCGGAAGGCCAGCAGGGTGGGGATAGTTCGGGTCTCTGGGGGAAGTTGGTTCCAGAGCACGGGGCCTGCCACAGAGAAGGCTCTCCCCCTAGGGCCCGCCAGGCGACATTGCTTAGCCGATGGGACCTGGAGGAGGCCAACTCTGTGGGCCCTAACCGGTCGAAGGGAAGTGTGAGGCAGAATGCGGTCACGGAGATAACCTGGTCCTAAGCCATGAAGGGCTTTAAAGATGGTGATCAACACCTTGAATTGGACCCAGAGACCGATGGGCAACCAATGCAGCTGGCGGAGTACAGGTGTCACGTGGATGTACCTTGGCACACCCACCACACCACGCGCAGCCGCATTTTGCACCAGCTGAAGTCTCCGGATACTCTTCAAGGGTAGTCCCATGTAGAGCGCGTTGCAGTGTCCTGGGCAGTAATGGGTTTTACTTACCTTTGCTACCGGTTCGGAGATGCGTGCACGCTGCTTCTGCGCATGCGCAGAGCGTCTGTGATGACGTCCGGGTGGGTGGGCGCTCCCGCTGCCGCCGTTCCCCTGTCCTCCCGCTGCCGCCGCTACCGGTACACCTAAACCGGGGCGAACCAGTAGAAACCCACCACTGGGTGAACCCCTTTTGCGACCTTCCGACAAGAATCCGGGGATGCCAGATTCACTTAACAACCATGTTACTAACTTAACAACTGCAGTGATTCAGTTAACTGTGGCATGAAAGGTTGTAAAATGGGGCAAAGCTCACTTATGTCTCACTTAGCAACAGAAATGTGGGACTCGGTTGTGGTCGTAAGTCGAGGATTGTTTGTCACTGGAATTGCTGTGAATTGTAGCACTGCTAATTTCACAGTTAAATAGTTTTTAAGTCCATTTAAAACATAAAACATAGAAAAATAGGGTTCGAAGGGGCCTCGGAGATCTTCTAGTCCAGGGGTGTCAAACTGAAGGCTTGGGGACCAGATGTGGCCCGTGAAGTGCTTAGATCTGGCCCGTGGGGCCGCCCTGGAAACCGTGAAGGGCCGGCCCACAGTGCCTCGAAAAAGGAGCTCGGGAAGGCTGCGTGTGGCCCTCTCAAAGTTCGTTTTCTCTGGCAGAAGATTGCAGGAGGCCATCGGAGCCGAAAATGGAGCTCGGGAGCCTGTTTTCACTGGCAGAGTGCCACCACAGGCGCCCCCGACACGAGTGACGTCGCGCTGGCCATGCCCACCTTGGCCATGCCCAACCTGGCCCTCCAAGGTCAAACACAACCCTGATGCAGGCCTCAATGAAATCGAGTTTGACACCCTGTTCTACTCCAACCCCCTGCTCATGGCAGGGAGACTCTCTATCATCCCGGTCAAATGTTGTTCAACTTTTCATGAGATGCAGACAGAAAAACGAGGCTCTCTCCATCCCTTCCTTTCTCATCAGAGCCAACAGAAAGAAATGCAAGGCATCTTAAAAAATCTGAGCCAGCAAGAGGACAGGAACTTGGAAGGCGAGAAGGCCCTGGGGAAGAAGCTGAACGCCGAGATCCAGAAGCAAAACTGCCTCATCGAGCAGCTCAAGCAGATGGTGGCTGAGCGAGAAGCTCAGGTGAAGGAGCTGGAAGAAGTGGTCAAGCAGCTGAGGTTGCAGGTAAGGTGTCTCAGAGGCGAGAAGTGTGGGCAGAGGCATGGGGAATGGCCTGGAAGGACAACAATTAGATAAGAGGGGTTTAAGCCCTGTGCAAGAAAACAGCTTGAGAAAAGATCTCCTTGAATTCATCAAATGTTGAACTCGATATCAGGGGGAGACTCACTTTGAGAGCCAGTTTGGTGTGGTGGTTAAGAGGCTGATCTAGAAACCAGGAGATGGTGAGTTCTAGTCCTCCCTTAGGCATGAAAGTCGGCTGGGTGACTTTGGGCCAATCACCAGGAGACAATGAATTCTAGTCCTGCCTTAGAAATGAAAGCCAGCTGGGTGGCTTGGGACTAATCACCAGGAGGCGGTGAGTTCTAGTCCTGCCTTAGGCATGAAAGTCGGCTGGGTGACTTTGGGCCAGTCACCAGGAGACAATGAATTCTAGTCCTGCCTTAGAAATGAAAGCCAGCTGGGTGGCTTGGGACCAATCACCAGGAGGCGGTGAGTTCTAGTCCTGCCTTAGGCATGAAAGTCGGCTGGGTGACTTTGGGCCAATCACCAGGAGACAATGAATTCTAGTCCTGCCTTAGAAATGAAAGCCAGTTGAGTGGTTTGGACTAATCACCAGGAGGCGGTAAGTTCTAGTACTGCCTTAGGAATGAAAGTCGGCTGGGTGACTTTGGACCAATCACCAGGAGACAATGAATTCTAGTCCTGCCTTAGGAAAGAAAGGTGGCTTGGGGCCAATCACAAGGAGGCGGTGAATTCTAGTTCTATTTTAGGCATAAAAGCCAGCTGGGTGACTTTGGGCCAATCCCTCTCTCTCAGCCCAGACCACCTCACAGGGTTGTTGTTGTGGAGAAAATAGGAGGAGGAAGGAGTATCGTGTATATTTGAGTTACTTGTTAAATAATGAAGTCGGGATAAGAGTCTAATAAATCAGTAAATAAACAGAAACCCGGGCATTCAAAATCTGTTGGCTGATTTTTCATAGCAGCGAAACGTACCCCTCCAAGAGGAAAGTGGATTAGATTCGGGTTCCACACTGTCTACAGAGTCTTTAGAAGAGGAAAATCAGAATCTAGCATCCGAGAAGGAAGACTATAGCAGAAATGACAGCGCCGTACGGTAGGGAAGGCGACGTTCCAAATCCCCAATTAAATTAAATTATTTTACAAGAGTCTCCTTTTAATTCTGATCCTCAGTCATGATCTTGACTGGAAACCTTTGGATATAGAAAAATTTCTCGGCTGGATTCCTAAGCAAGATGGTTGTTGAGTGAGTTTTGCCCCATTTTACGACCTTTCTTGCCACAGTTGTTAAGTGAATCGCTGCAATTGTTAAGTTAGCAATACGGTTCTTAAGCAAATCTGGCTTCCCCATTGACTTTGCTGGTCAGATTCAGCCGGTTCAGACCGGTTCGGGCGAACTGGTAGTAGAGACCTGCAGGTGGGCCTGCCCACCCGTGCTGGCGCTATGCCGTCCTATTTAGCCACGTTTTCAAGCCGTGCAAGCCATGTGCACGAGCAAAGCGCATGCGCAGAAGGCCACGCACATGCACGCAAGGCGCGCACGCTCACATTGTCGGTGCTGGGCAAACTGGTAGGGAAATTATGTGAATCCCACTTCTGGAAGAAGGTCGCAAAAGGGGATTGCATGACCCCAGGACCCTCATAAATATGAGTCAGTTGTCAAGCATCTGAATTTTGATCACATGATCATGGGGATGTAGCAATGGTTGTAAGTGTGAAAAATGGTTCTAAGTCACTTTTTTCAGTGACATTGTAACTTCAAATGGTCACTAAATGAACTGCTGCAAGTCAAGGACTCAGGAGTGGGTTCTAACTTATCTCGCTGCCAGTTCGCTTCCCTGCTGCGCAGTGCCGAAAAAATGAACCCCCCTCAAAAAGCTGAAAACAAGATGGCAACGCATGTGCAGTGCCGGAAACTCAGCTTCTGCACATGCACAGAAGAAGAAAAAACCGGGAAAAAAAATCAATTTTTTTAAAAAAAAGATGGCCACGCCCACAGATTGGCACCAACCGAACCGGTTCTGTGACATCATCGTGACGTCACCAGCAGTTTGCTACCAGTTCGGGTGAACCGGTCCGAACCGACCTCTGCAAGGACTATCTGTGTCTATAATCATCTCAAACACCTCAAAGTGTTTGCTTAACGACTGCAGCATTCGCTTATCAACTGCTGTGTTTGCTTTGTGACCGTGTGTTCGTTTAACAACTGCAGCCAAAAAGGTCGTAAAACAGGACGCGGTCACATAACAACGCTTACTGCAGGCTCAATTATGGTCATAAGTCGTGGAGAACCTGTATGTATAGTTTACTGCAGTGTTTCTCACCCTTAACAGCTTTAAGATGTGTGGACTTCAACTCCCAGAATTCCTCAGACAGGAAGACCGGGAAAGAGAAGGCAAGGCTGATTGAGAATTCTGGGAGTTGAAGTCCATACATCTTAAAGTTGTTAAGTTTGAGAACTACCACTTCAATGTTTGTTTAAAGTTTAAACCCCTCCAGCAAAGCGAAGTCCACCACCTCCTGGACTAGATGACCTTTACATTCCCCTCCGTCCTTCCATTCCAAATTTCTGGAGGTCAAAAATTCCAAATTTTCACCCAGTCAAAGATGCAAGGTGTCACCTGAATTTAATGGCTCTCCGTGAGAGGCCGGGTGAATGCAATCCAGATGAAAGCCAGGTTACTTATTGGTAGACCCAGATGTAGGATGACTAAGCTTGGTGGGTCCAGCTATTGTGGTTTGTAAATTCTAGTTCAGCTTATTTGCACACCTGGAGTGATTGTAACCAACATAGTAAACCATTGTATTCCTCTGCTGAATAACGGAGCTAGAAGGGACCTTGGAGGTCTTCTAGTCCAACCCCCTGCCCTAGCAGGAGACCCCATATCATTTCAGTCAAATGTCTGCCCAATCTCTTCTTAAAAACCTCCAGTGATGGAGCACCTACAACTTCTGGAGGCAAGTCGTTCCACTGACTGATTGATTTGGGATTAGAGAATACAAGAATAACAAGAGTTGGAAGGGACCTCGGAGGTCTTCTAGTCCAACCCCCTGTTCAAGCAGGAAGCCCTATAGCCAGTGGTGGGATTCAAATAATTTAACAACCGGTTCTCTGCTCTGACTGGCGGGGGGCAGGGGGCGGTGACTGGGGGGCATGGCTGGGGGGGTCGACTGGGTGGGTGTGGCCAACTCACCGTCACTCACGTCAAGGGGTGCCTCGCCTGGCCCCTCCCCTCCAGCTCTCCAACCTCTCTCTCTGTATGTGTGGGGGCAGCTTCTGAGCAGCATGATTCCCCCCTCCCCAGTCAGCCAGCTCCACTTGACCTACTCCCTGAGTCTTGCCATTCTCCTCGCCCCCCCACTCAAGTGGCAGCAGGCTCTGCGGGACAACAGGGCTTCTCATTTTTCCCATGGCGCGGTGTACGCTTGCTACCTCTGATTGTCTGCTTGCAAGTGGCAATCTTCTCTGCTTCTCTTGGGACGCTGGTGCGGGCACCATGCATGCTTCTCAGGGCCGAGCAGGGAAGCCGCTGTCACGCCACTCCCCCTCGCTTGGCCGAGTGCAGAGCCGAGGCTGTGCGCTTCCTCGCCTGGCTGGCCACCAGCAAACAGCCATGCAGCCGACAGCCACTCAATGCCCCGCGCAGCACCGCCCAGCCGCCGGTGGGGAAGGAGCTGCCAGCTGCTTTCAGGACGATGGGCCCTCGCACCGTGTACTGCACCGCCTTGACCTGCCGGTTCATAGATTCCAACGTGAGGATCTTCTCGTGTGGCGCCTTCTCTTTCAGCTGCAGTGCGGGGGCCTCGGCTGCAGTGCTGCTCCAACCAGCCAGCCCAAGCACAAGCTGGACTGGCAGCTCCATCCCCACCCATGGCTGGGCGATACTACATGGGGCACTGAGCGACTGTCGGCCGCGCGGCTCTTTGCTGGTGGCCAGCCAGGCGAGGAACCGCACGGCCTCGGCTCTGTGCTTGGGGAAGCGAGGGGGAGTGGCATAACAGCGGCTTTCCTGCTCACCCCCGACAAGCGATGCATGGTGCCTGCACCACCGTCCCGAGAGAAGCAGAGAAGATCGCGGCTTGCAAACAGACGAGCAGATGTAGCAAGCATATGCCACGCCATGGGAAAAATGAGAGGCCCTGTTGTCACACAGAGCCTGCCACCGCTTCGGGGGGGGGGGGATTGAGGAGAACAGCGAGACTCAGAGAGTAGGTCAGGTGGAACTGGCTGACTGAGGAGGGGGGATCATGCTGCTCAGAATCCGCCCCCGCCATTGCCAGAGGTTTGGGTGCCTCAGCTGAAGCACGGATCACTCCCTCCCTCTCTCTCACACACAAACACAAACAGAGGTTGGAGAGCTCTTTTGCTCTCTCTCTCTCTCCAAGCGCCCCATGTGCAGACAGACAGCCCATTTGAAGAAAGGCCACGCACGGCTAGGCGCACTTCCCGGCAGGAGGAGGTGTGGTGCAATGGAGCCACCGTGGCGGCTGCTTGTTTAGTGGTGGTGGTCCTGGCTATAACGGGTGGCTTCGTTTTTTTCCCCACACCGCGATTCCGCCGCTTGCCCCACCCACCACCAACCAGATGCCCTCGCTTCCCTCAAGCATTGCTTTGCCTACCTGATTTCCAGCTCCATCACGTTTTTTGCTATTATGTGCAGGAAAACAAAAATTTGTGGGACTAAAAAAATAATAATTCAAACGATTTCAACTTTGCGAGATTTTTTTCTTTCGCAAGAAGTTGAAATTGATTGATTGCAATTTCATTTTATTTTATTTTATTATTTTTAGTCCCACAAAGTTTTGTTTCCCTGCACACGATGGCGAGAAATGCGACGGAAAAAGATGATGGAGCTGGAAATCAGGTAGGCCAAAAAAATGCTTGGGGGAAGCGAGGGCATCTGGCTGGTGCCAGCAAACTCTTCCGCCCACAAAAACCTCGTCTTTGACCACTGACACCAAAAGGCAGAGCAAGAGCTGCCGTGAAGAAGGCAGTAAGTCTGGGAGTCTGGAATACCCTTCCTCCCACTTGCCACACTCCCAAATCACAGCGAAAGTGAGGGGCAGGAAGCCCTGCCACGCCTGGCGAGGGGGGAGGGAAGAAAAGGGGGCAAGAGGAGCTCTGTCTTGCTCCACGCACCCCAATAAAAGGGAGCAGCAGTCAGGCCGCTTCCCTTGCCCACCCTCTCTGGCGCTGGAAGCCAAGTGTGAGCCACACATGCCCAGTCGGCCATGCAGAGATCAGGTGAGCCGCAGCAAAGACAGGCAAGCGGGCTGGATTGTGTGGGAGGCAGCTAAGGGAGGAAGACTCACCAGGCAGAGATCAGCTGGGCTGCGGGGGCCGCGGAGTTAAGCGAGAGAACCAGAGAGCAGCAGCAGCTATGCCACAGGTGTGATGGTAGGCATCGGTCAAGGTGGGCGGGGCGAGATAAGGAGTGAGGGACGGGGCGGGGCCAGCCAGCAGTTTAACAACCGGTTCAGCCGAAGTGGTGTGAACCGGTTGAATCCCACCACTGCATAGCATTCCAGACAAATGTCTGCCCAATCTCTTCTTAAAAACCTCCAGTGATGGAGCACCCAAAACTTCCAGAGGCAAGTCGTTCCACTGGTTAATTGTTCTCACCGTCAAGAAATTTATCCTTCGTTCCAAGTTGGACCTCTCCTTGATTAGTTTCCATCCACTGCTGGCTCGAATAGATGATCTCTAAGACTCCCCCTTTCACCCTTTCTTTCTAGGATTCTAGGATGCTTCGGAAGGCTGCATCCTTTGCAAACTAGAATTCTGCCAGGCGTGCTTCTGATCCCACACTAGTCAGCAGGAGGTTGTAAGATGGTCCGTTTAGATCAGGGGTGAAATTCGACCGGCTCGCACCGGCTCGGGCGAGCCGGTAGGGACGATTTAAATTTGTTCGCCGAGCCGGTAAAAAATACCCCTTGTTGGCCCCGCCCCCACACCCGCCCGCTAACTTGCCTGCCTTTGCAAGCTGGCCACGGGGACCGCTGGGAAGGCCGCGTGGAAGGCAAGCAAGCAAGCATATTGGTGCTGCCCGGCTGCAGGCCGCGGGGAAGGGAGCTAGCAGCCTACTCCCTTCCCCACAGCCCTGCCATGCTTGCCTCCCTTCCATGCCGTCCTCCATGCTCACTTGCCTTCCAAGGTCCGGTCCCACATCCAGCCCGTGACGGGAGACATGCCACTTCCGGGCCAGGCAAGCCAGCAGGTGGGCAGCCGGCCCTTGGGGGAGACGCAGCCGCTATGCTAGGGCCGACAGAGGTAGTGGCGCTCTGGGAAGACGGGCAGATGTCCCGGGGTTGCACATGTGTACCGCATGTGCAGCCCCGGGACATCCACCCTCCCTCCCAGAGCGCTGCTGTTGCCCCAGAGTTCACCTTCGCCTCTGTAGCCCGCTTGCCGTTCTCTTTCTGGGCACAGCGTTTCTGCTTGTTGGGCCGCTTCCCCAAAGCCGGCAGCTCCGTGGCCAACTGCTTTGCTTTTTCCCTCTTTTTGGGAGGCTCACGGGAGGCTTGCGCAGCAGCACTGGCACCAGCATGGGGGAGGCAGGCAATCCAGACGCCCCGTGCTGGTGTTAGTTTGGTGCAGCAGCAGGCAAGCCAAGAGACAGTGGGACTAAGGGGCCGGTGCATTGGGATCGCCCCCATGCCTCTGCCTCCACCTTCTGCTGATGCCACCACGCAAGCCTCCCATGAGGAAAAAGTGAGGGAAAAGCGGAGCTGCCGGCTTCGGGAAGTGGCCCAACAGGCAGAAGCGCCGTGCCCAGAAAGCGACGGCCGAAAGTCATTCTGCGCTGAAGCAGAGGCATTCCGAGCCTTGAGCATATCCCAGGATTGCAACTCTGAAGGCTCGGAATGGAGACGTTTTCATGGGAGGCAGGAAGGGGATTTTGCTGCCTGTTATCCATTCCTGAAGCTCAGCACAGATTGAGGGAAGGATGGAAGGCAGGAAAATTCCCCTCCCCATTTTCCTGCCATTCACAACAAAGAGTGGCTGAGAGGGGAGATGACGATGAGGCACCCATCGACGTGAATGATGTTGAGTTGGTCACGCCCACCCAGTCACATGACCCCCACGCCCACCAAGCCACACCCACCAAGCCACGCCCACACAACTGGTAGGGAAAAATTTCCGAATTTCACCACTGGTTTAGATGCAGAAGTGAAAAAGTGTGACAGATGTTTTGTGTGTTCCAGGACAGTGTCGAAGATGGGACACACCCTTGTGGACTCTGCAGCGACGTTACTTCCAGCAACTCTTGGCAGGTTGGTGCAAAATTTACTTGTTTGATGGCAATGCCCGGATCTTTTTCCTTCCCTTCCAGGGAAGTCTGCGGGTGGCCTTAATTTACTTATTTGTCCAATAAATTTTTTGAAGGGGTTAGGATGAAGGTCCGGAAGAGACCACCAGAAAGCTAGGAAGGGAACAAAAAAGGCCCCATTGCTAGCAATTGACCCCTAGAGAAGCAGCAGCAAGATTTAACACCAGATCAGCAGCTTCCCATCAGCAAAGTCAATGGGGAAATCCAGATTCACTTAACGACTGTGCGATTTTCGTCATATGAACACTGATCTGGCTTTTGATCTTCCTCAGGCTTCTTGAAAAGCTAAGCAGGGTCAGACCTGGTTCATTCTTACAGGGGGGGGGGATCTGGAAAGTCAGACAGAGAAGTTGAAGAAATTCTGCAAGACGTTAGAAGTGCACGTTATTTTCATGCACAAAAATATATGTGTGTGTATGACTATATGTACTGTTGGGCTCAATGGCTGTCATAAGTCGAGGGCTACACACACACACACACACACACACACACACACACACACACACACACACACACACACACACACCATATATGCTTGTGTGTCTCCATCTGTGTAGTTCTCGACTTATGACCACAACTGAACCCAAAGTTTTTGTTGCTAAGTGACACAGTTAAGTGATCTTTGCCCCCATTTTGCGACTTTTCTTGCCATAACTAGTAAGTGAATCCCTGCAGTTGTTAAGTTAATAACACGGCCGTTAAGCGAATCCGGCTTCCCCGTTGACTTTGGTCATCAGTAGGTCGTAAAAGGGGATCATGTGACCCCAGGACACTGCAACCTTCATAAATACGAGTCAGTTGCCAATCATCTGAATTTTGATCAAGTGACCATGCTATCCATGTGACCATGGACAGTAAATTTAACTTAATTTAACTTAATTTAATTAAGTTAAATTAATTAAGTTAACTTAATTTAATTTAATTTAATTAATTAATTAACTTTAACTTAATTTAAATTTAACAAATAGTCCTAGGTACCTTTTTTCAGTCCAGTTGTAATTGCAAACGGCCACTAAACGAATGGTTGTAAGTCGAGGACTACCTGTGGATGTCCTTCCTCTTAGTACAGATAGTCCTTGATTTACAACAGTTCATTTAGTGATGGTCCGAAGTTACATCGGCTCTGAAAAAAAGTTACTTATGACCATTTTTCACATTTACATTTGATTTATATACTGATGCTTGGCAACTGACTCTCATTTATGTCGGTTACAGTGTCCCGGGGTCACGTGATCCTCTTCTGCGACCTTCTGACAAGCAAAGGGGAGAAGCCAGATTCACTTAACAACGGTGTCATTAACTTAATAACTTAAGCAGTGATTTCACTTAACAAATGTGACAAGAAAAGTCGTAAAATGGGCAAAACTCACTTAATAAATTTCTCACTTAGCAACATAAATTTTGGGCTCAATTGTGGTCGTAAGTCGAGGACTACTTGTATCAACTGGGAAACTGACATGGAAGGTGGCCTGGAACATCCCATAAGTACCTAGCCGGATTTTGCAGCATGGATCACGGATGCCATAAATTGGGCTTTCGGCCTTGATTACGTTGCCAAAATCCGTTTTATTTTCGGACAGCCAAACCAAGCCGACCTTTTCTCTGTTTTAGGGTGCCAGAGCAGAACGAGATCGGTCTCAGGACCCTGCAAGCGCAGATCACCGAATACAAGACTCTGTGTCAAGCCGCAGAAGTGGAACGCGACCGTTTGATAGAGCTGGTCAGCATCCTACAGAAAAGGTATCGCTGGGCGCAAAATTCCCTGGATTTTTTTGAAACTCAGAGTCCCTTGTCCCAATCCACTCAGATGTTGAGACTCTGGAAAGAGTGCAGAGGAGAGCAACTAAGATGATTAGGGGACGGGAGGATACAACATACTATGAACGGTTGCTGCAATTGGGTATGTCTAGTTTGATGAAAAGAAGGACCAGGGGAGACATGATAGCAGTCTTCCAATATCTCAGGGGCTGCCACAAAGAAGAGGGAGTCAAACTATTCTCCAAAGCCCTTGAGGCAGGAGAAGAAGGAGAATGGAGACTTATCAGAAAGAGATCACTAAAACAGGAGCCAAGTTCTAGGCTGCATTAACAGAGGGATAGAATCAAGATCACATGAAGGGTTAATACAACTTTATAATGCTTTGGTAAGGCCACATTTGAAATATTGCATCCAGTTTTGATTGCCATGATATAAAAAAAATATCCCAGTCAATCCAACCCTACCTCTTGGATTTCTTAGTAGTCTCCCATCCACCTACGCCCAAAGCCAGATTCTGCATCTTTGGGGAAACATTGACAATTCTCTCTCGGCTGTTGAGTTGTTGCCGTTCATGGGGTCACAGGGGTGTTCGCCAGGGGCGGGTTGCTCACTTACCTCGCTGCCGGAGTCATGCGCGCGCATCTCCATGCTTCAGGTTCACGCGCTACGCGCATACCCCCTCGTGGGATGTTACTTTTGCGCATGAGCGGAAGCAAAATCGCGCCAAAATCTCATGAGGGAATGCGCGCGCGAGAGAGATTTCAGCGCGATTTTGCTTCTGTGCATGCGCAAAGGCAAAATCTCGCCGAAATCTCGTGCGTGCGCGGGTCCCCTCACGAGATTTTGGCGCAATTTTGCTTCCATAGCAATAGCAATAGCACTTAGACTTATATACCGCTTCATAGTGCTTTACAGCCCTCTCTAAGCGGTTTACATAGTCAGCATATTGCCCCCAACAATCTGGGTCCTCATTTTACCAACCTCAGAAGGATGGAAGGCTGAGTCAACCTTGAGCTGGTGAGATTTGAACAGCTGAACTGCTGAACTGCAGTGCTGCATTTTAACCACTGCACCACCTCGGCTCTGTACGGCTCCATGCATGTGCAGAAGCAAAATCGACCCAAAATAACCGAAAATCACCCAAAAAAATGGTGGACCAGCAGAGAGGGCTCCGGAGCGGTTGCGCAATCCGCCGCTCCCTACCGGAGCTGCACACCAGGCAGCTCTGGCAGGAACCCACCTCTGGTGTTCGCCTTTTCTGACGATGCGCACGTACGATGTTTGTGTCTCAAGGGTGGACGAGAGCATCACGAAAGTTTGGGAAGCGGAGAAGAGATTTCAAGAACAACAACACAAGTATGTCGCTCTTGAGCAGCAGTTTGCAAAGCTGAAAATGGAATCCGGGAAGACAGTCGTGGCCCCAAAAGCTCACCCCAAAACCAAAGCAGGTAAAGTTGTTGAAAGCATCTAGAAAAGTGACACTTCATAGCAGCCCTGCACAAAACCTGACTGGTGAAACTTCCACCCACCCAGCCACCCTAGCCCTAACCCTAACCGTTTTGAGTGAAAGCTTAGTGCTCGACTTACGACCGGTTACTTAGCAACTGTTCAAAGATATGACGAACTTCCCCAGAAGAATTTACGAATCAGTTTCAAAGTTCCAATGGCCCCGCCCCTTTCTCTTGTGGTCATGTGACCAATATGGGGCACTTGGCCCCCACCTTTCATTGACGGCATTTGCAATGTCCCATGACTGCGATTTTGGGCCGTTTTCCCTCCCAAAAAACGACATTTACTTTGGTTTCCAGGCAAAAACCTCCATTGGGTGTAATGGATTCACTTAATGACCATTGTCTTCGCTTAACAACCACTGCAAAGAAGGTCACAAAATCAGGCGCTGTATGGTGACCTGCTTAAAACCACCATGACTGATTAACGTGATTCCGGGCTCAGTTGTGGTCGTAATTCGAGGATGACACATATGTGCATTTTCTCCAAAGAATGGCATTTACTTTGGTTTCTGGAACAAAAAACACCCCATAGTAAAAAAAAAAAAAAGATTTGCTTAATGACTGCAGTGTTTGCTTTACAACTGTGGCGTTCGCTTAATAGCGGCAGTGTTCGCTTAACGACCCCTGCAAAAAATCTCATAAAATCAGGTCCAGTCATATGATGATCCCCTGAACAACCATCATGACTTACGACCTTAATAACAAATCTCAATTACGGTCATACGTCAAGAGCTAAATGTACACCGGTAGTTTTCAATCTTGGCAACTTTAGGATATGTGGACTTCAACTCCCAGAATTCCCCAACCAGCCGTGCTAGCTGGGGAACTCTGGGAGTTGAAATCCACGCGTCCTTCAGTCACTTTCTGCTTCTCAACTGAAAATACAAATTGTGATATTTTTCAGGAAAGATTAGAATTTGGTGGGTTTGTGGGCAGCCTTCAGGATCAGGATCCCTGTTTAACGACACATCTTGTCTCAACAGCTCCGTCACTCAGCAGCGCCAAAATGAGCTGGAACGCCGGGGATAAAAAGGACCTGCCATCCGTCCAATTTTCCGAAGTGCCTCTGGAGTCTCAGTTAGAGGAACTTGCCACACAGTGAGATGTTTAATATATTATTTTCCTTTTTTTTTTTAAACTCAAAGCTCTAAATTAGATTTAAGAAGGAATACAGGAAAGTGAAGGAACAATTTCTGCTAATGCAGGTAGTCTTCGACTTACAACCACAATTGAGCCCAAATTTTTTTTTGCTATGCAAGACAATTGAGTTTTGTCCCATTTTACAATCTTTCTTGCCACGGTTGTTAAGTGAATCACTGCAGTTGTTAAGTTAGTGGCACAGCTGTTGAGTGAATCTGGCTTCTCCGTTGAGTTTGCTTGACAGATGACCCCGGGACACTGCAACCGTCATAAATTTGGGTCAGTTGCCAAGCGGCCAAATTTTGATCACATGACCATAAAGATGCTGCAATGGCCGTAAGTGTGAAAAATTGTCTTGTCACTTTTTCAGTGCCATTGTAATTTTGAATGGTCACTAAACGAATGGTTATAACTCGAGGACTGCCTGCACAAGTGATTCTCAACTTATGACTGCTTATAAGCCATAATTATAATTATGAGCCCAGAATTATAATCATATGTCCTTACGGTCATTAAGCAAGATAAGATGTCACTGCTCACGATTTTACAACCTTCTTTATGGCAGGCATTAAGCCAAACACTGCAGTCTTTAAGCAGAACCATGTTACCCAATGGTGTTTTTTGCCGGAATGCAGAATTAAACATTTCCATCAAAATAATGTCATAAATCATGGTGACACAAAACTTCAAACGTCTGTAAATGCAGGCCAGTGCCCAGCACCCAAAATATAACCGCATAACCGCAGGATGTGGGACAGTTGTCAGAATTTTGAATCCAAGTCATAACTGGAGAGGCAGGTATGGCGGGAGCAGAGGGGTAGGCCGCTCTCGGGGAACGAGAATTTGCTATTTACAAGCGATTCCTTGTTCTGGCCCCTCGGGTTTGGTTCCATCTAGCTCAACCCGAGTACCTGGTAACCAGGGATGTCAGGGCCCTGGGCTCAAGCTGCTGCTCTTAAACGCCAGGTCGATTATCAACAAGGCCCCACTTATCCGGGATTTAATCCTAGAAGAGGGGGCTGACCTGGCATGTATTACCGAGACCTGGCTGGGCCAGGAGGGGGTTGCCCCTTTCGGAGATATGCCCGGACGGGTTCTCGGTTCAGCATCAGCCGCGACCCCAGGGAAGGGGTGGAGGAGTGGCTATCATAGCTCGCCAGAATCTATGTCCTCGTAGGATCCCTGCCCCGGAGATTGTTGGGTGTGAGACGCTCCTTCTGAAGTTGGACTTAGGGGTTCAGGTGGGCCTTTTGCTAACGTACCTGCCTCCTGGCTGCGTTGCAAAGACCCTGCCTGTTCTGCTCGAGGCGGTTGCAGGGCTGGCGATTGAGTTCCCCAGGTTGATGGTGCTGGGGGACTTTAATCTGCCATCGCCCAGCGAAGCCTCGGGGCAGTCCAGGAGTTCATGGCTTCCATGACAACCATGGACCTGACCCAAGTAGTTCAGGGTCCGACTCATGAGGGTGGTCACACGCTTGACCTTGTGTTTCTCTCGGGGCAGTGGAGAGATGATCTGAGGCTGAGGGGTTTAGTCACAGTACCCTTGTCGTGGTCAGATCATTTCCTTCTGAGGTTGGATTTCATGGCACCAAGCCTCCACCGCAAGGTTTACCGAGGAACTCCGGGAGATGAAGCGCCACAAGAGACGCCTAGAGCAACGATGGAGATCTAGTAAAGCTGAGTCTGACCGGACACTTTTAAGAACTTTCATTGTCTTACTTAGTGGCGATACGGGCGGCAAAATGTTTGCATTTTTCCGCTCTTATTGCGTCCGCTGACTCCCGCCCAGCCGCCCTGTTTAGGGTGACCCGCACCCTTCTTGCTAAGGAGGAAGGCGGAGATCCCTTGCAGGGTAGAGCTGAAGAATTTTCTCGGTTTCTGGCGGATAAAGTCATTCAGATTCGGACAGACCTGGACTCTGATTGGGCAGTACAGGCCGAGACGACTGGGGCAGGTCTTAGTCCGGTTATATGGGATAGGTTTGAACCGGTGACTCCTGAGGATGTAGACAAGGCCATAGGAGCGATGAGCTCCACCACTTGTTTATTGGACCCGTGCCCTTCCTGGCTGGTTTTGGCCACCAGGGAGGTTTCACGTGGCTGGCTCCAGGCGTTGGTCAACGCTTCTTTGAGAGAGCCCTTAAAAGCTGCGGTGGTGAGACCCCTCCTCAAGAAGCCTTCCCTGGACCCGGCAGATTTAAAGAACTTCCGTCCAGTCTCCAACCTTCCCTTCGTGGGGAAGGTTGTTGAGAAAGTGGTGGCGCTCCAGCTCCTACAGCTGTTGGATGACACTGATTTTCTGGATCCCTTTCAATCAGGTTTCAGGCACAGCTACAGTACGGAAACGGCTTTGGTCACCCTGATGGATGACCTCTGGCGAGCCCGAGATGGGGGTTACTCCTCTATCCTGGTGCTACTTGACCTCTCAGCGGCCTTCGATACCATTGACCATGGTATCCTTCTGCGTCATCTCGGAGAGGTGGGGGTGGGCGGCACTGTTTTACAGTGGTTCTCCTCCTTCCTCTCTGACAGGATGCAGTCAGTGTTGACAGGAGGGCAGAGGTCGAGCCCTAGGCCCCTACTATGTGGGGTGCCGCAGGGCTCGGTCCTCTCGTCCATCCTGTTTAACATCTACATGAAGCCACTGGGTGAGATCATCCGACGACACGGGGTGAGGTATCAGCAATATGCTGATGATACCCAGTTGTTCATCTCCACCCCGTCTCAATTTGGGGAAGCCGTAGACGTAATGAGCCGCTGCCTGGACGATGTTAGGGTCTGGATGGGGAAGAACCGGCTAAAGCTTAACCCTGACAAGACTGAGTGGCTGTGGATATTGCCTCCTAAGGACTTGACCAATTATCCCTCCTTGGTTCTTGGGGGGGAGAAATTAGCTCCCTCAGAATGGGTTCGCAATTTGGGTGTCCTCCTAGACCCACAGCTAAAATTGGAACAACATCTTTCGGCTGTGGCTAGGGGGACCTTTGCACAAGTATGTCTTGTGCACCAATTGCGACCCTACTTGGAGAAGGAGGCACTTCTCACAGTCACTCATGCCCTTATCACCTCACGGCTGGATTACTGCAATGCGCTCTATATGGGGCTACCCTTGAAGAGTGTCCGGCGACTGCAATTGGTGCAAAATGCAGCTGCACGAGCTGTGGTGGGTGTACCCAGATGCACCCACGTAACACCGATCCTCCACCTCCCTACGACCGGTTAGGTCCCACAGAGTTGGTCTCCTCCAGGTCCCATCGACCAAGCAATGCCGGTTGGCGGGGCCGAGGGGGAGAGCCTTCTCTGTGGGAGCCCCCTCCCTTTGGAACCAACTCCCTCCAGAGATCAGGACTATCCCCACCCTGCTGGCCTTCCGTAAAGCAATAAAAACTTGGCTCTTCCGGCAGGCGGGGTATGAGTGAAAGTTCTTTTAAAAGATTGATAGTATTTTAATATGTTTTTAAAATTGTTTTTTACTGATTATATTTCTATACCTGCTGTTAGCCGCCCAGAGTCCCCCGGGAGTTGGGCGGCATAGAAATTTTAATAAGTAAGTAAGTAAGTAAGTAAGTAAGTAAGTAAGTAAGTAAGTAAGTAAGTAAGTAAGTAAGTAAGTAAGTAAGTAAGTAAGTAAGTAAGTAAGTAAGTAAGCAAGCAAGCAAGCAAGCAAACAAACAAACAAACAAACAAACAAACAAACAAACAAACAAACAAACAAACAAACTAGCCCGCGTGAGGTTTGTCATAATATCAGGGAATTGCGCAGCCGGTGTCCAAATGGAGTCAGAGACGCTGACACAAACTTGTAGCTTTATATAAATAAATATATTTTATAACTATATACATGACAAACTAGATTGTCAGGTAAACAGGAGCATCCTGAGGTAAATCAACACAGCAGGAACATCCTGAGGTAAATCAACACAAGAGCATTGTGAAGTAAATCAACACAGCAGGAATATCCTGAGGTAAATTACACTGCACGCAGGGCACCCAGAGGATAAAAGGCGGGAAACAAGGACACTCCCCCTTTTCACTCACAGCAACCAATCACACTTCAGGTTACCTCAGGCAGTGGCCAGCTCTCTTCAGCTAATCAACCACAACTCTGTGTTCGGGCTCACTGCGCAACCCTTCACTGCTCTAGCTATTAAATATCTTTAACCCATAACTTCAAATGGTCTCTAGGTGACTGGTTGTAAGTCGAGGACCACCTGTATTTTCGGTCAGCTATCAAAGTCCATTTATTTCTTCTAATTATTTATTTATAAATTTATTGGCTGCCCATCTTAACCTCGAGGTAACTCTGGGCAGCTTAAAATCGTAAAAATGCGTCGACTGTTTCTTTCCACGCAGGCTGGCAATCCAGATGGACGAGATCGAAGGCCTGAAGAGTGCTTTGCAAGAATCCATCCGGACCAAAGAGGAAGACTTCCAGGTGTACCAGGACACCGTGGGACAGGTGAAGGAGATCTTCCTGCACGCTCTGAAGCAGCACACGCAGGAGAAGAACTGAGCCGGTCCCGGTGGTGGGAGGGGGTTAGTCCCGCTGTCCAGATGTGGTCCCTCCGAGGTGACTCTCGTTTAAATACTTGCAGGAGGGCGCAGAAGATACAGCAGATGTTGGTCCTGTAGAAGATGCGGGTGGTCCCCAGCTAGAGGGACCCAGGGGCCAGCTCCTCTCGTCCATAATGATGTACTCGTAGCCATATTCACTGGCTCGGTAGTCCGGCACTCGTTCTGAACGAGTCTAGAATCCGTAAGCGGGAAGAATTTGCTTGGGTAGAAACCAAATTTGGATCAACTTTGACATCCCTTGCCGAACAAAATCTGTTTTAAAACTTTTCCAGTGTAAATACAGACCCCGTTGTTGTCACTCGGCAAGACCTGGATGAAGTATAATGTCTCGTTTATTTTCTCGAAAGACACGGTACGCTGCTGCTTTACTCGCACACTTGTGAATTGCAGGGAAGGTGGTGGGTGAGCTGTTTTGCCTGGATCACGCATTTACAACCGTGTCTGTATACTTCCCATGCCTTATTTCATCTCTGCCCAAACTTGCTTCGCCATCAGTTAATTCCCTTATGGTCTTCGACTTTGTCTTCGGACGTTTTCTCCTTGTTGAGTTGCTCAGCGAGGGCTCAGATTAAATTAGATAAAATATTGATCCAAAAGGAATTCAGCTTGAGTTGAAGATGATTTGACACCCTTTGGCCATGAAAAGAAAAGTAGACAAAAAGATAGATAGATGAGAGACACAGAGAGCGAGATGGATGGATAAAGACAGAGAGATACCGGTAGAGAGAGATAGATGATTGATGATAGATAGATAGATAGATAGATAGATAGATAGATAGATGATAGATAGATAGATAGATAGATAGATAGATAGATAGATAGATAGATAGATAGATAGCTGATAGATGATAGATAGATAGATAGATAGATAGATAGATAGATAGATAGATAGATAGATAGATAGATAGATAGCTGATAGATGATAGATAGATAGATAGATAGATAGATAGATAGATAGATAGATAGATAGATAGATGATAGATAGATAGATGATAGATAGATAGATAGATAGATAGATAGATAGATAGATAGATGATAGATAGATAGATAGATGATAGATAGATAGATAGTTGATAGATAGATAGATAGATAGCTGGATAGATGATAGATAGATAGATATAGATAGATAGATAGATAGATAGATAGATAGATAGATAGATAGATAGATAGATAGATAGATAGATGATAGATAGATAGATAGATAGATAGATAGATAGATAGATAGATAGATAGATAGATAGATAGATAGATAGATGATAGATAGATAGATGATAGATAGATAGATAGATGATAGATAGATAGATAGATAGATAGATAGATAGATAGATAGATGATAGATAGATAGATAGATAGATAGATAGATAGATAGATAGATAGATAGATAGATAGATAGATAGATAGATAGCTGATAGATAGATAGATAGATAGATAGATAGATAGATAGATAGATAGATAGATAGATAGATAGATGATAGATAGATAGATGATAGATAGATAGATAGATAGATAGATAGATAGATAGATAGATAGATAGATGATAGATAGATAGATAGATGATAGATAGATAGATAGATGATAGATAGATAGATAGATAGATAGATAGATAGATAGATAGATAGATGATAGATAGATAGATGATAGATAGATAGATAGATAGATAGATAGATAGATAGATAGATGATAGATAGATAGATAGATGATAGATAGATAGATAGTTGATAGATAGATTGATAGATAGATAGATAGATGATAGATAGATAGATAGATAGAGATAGATAGATAGATAGATAGATAGATAGATAGATAGATAGATAGATAGATAGATAGATAGATAGATAGATAGATAGATAGATAGATAGATAGATAGATAGATAGATGCAGGCAGGCAGGCAGGCAGGCAGGCAGTTAGATATAGGAATATTTGTGAGTAAGTAGTGCCATGGTGGTGCAGTGGTTAGAATGCAATACTGCAGGCTAACTGCATTTCCATTGCCAGGAGTTCGATCCTGATGGGTTCAAGGTTGACTCGTCCTTCCATCCTTCCGGGGTCAGTAAAATGGGGACCCAGATGGGGGCAATATGCTGACTCTGTAAATCACTTAGAGAGGGATGTAAAGCACTGTGAAGTGGTATATAAGTCTAAGTGCTATTGCTGTTGCTATGAGCTAGCAGTACTGCAGCCACCCAAAAAGCCAACACGGTTCTGGGCTGCATTGATAGAGGGACAGAATCAAGATCACCCGAAGTGTTTAGTGTCACTTTATAATGCCTTGGTAAGACCACATTTTGAATACTGCATCCAGTTTTGGTCACTATGATATAAAAAAGGCGTTGAGACTCTAGAAAGAGTGCAGAGAAGAACGACAATGTCATCCCTGCTGAAGGGGATGCTTCATTGGCAGAGGGGCTGAATCATTTCTTTGCTCGCTTTGAAGTGGAGACATCAGAGACAGCTAAAATACAGCCACCAGCACATTGTAGCCCCCACCTCATTGTGGAGGAACAGGAGGTGAGAGGCATTCTGAAGGCTGTGGACCCTAGAAAGGCTGCCGGTCCTGATGGTATCTCTGGCCCAGGGGCGGGTTCCTAATTTTTTTACTACCACTCTATGGGCGTGGCTTATTTTGTGGGTGTGGCTTGCCAGCCATGTGACCGGGTGGGCATGGCTACTCGGACTGCTGAAGGGAGGGGAACTGAGATAGTCCTGCCGCCCATTCCCCCTCCCCTCAGCAGCTCGAGAAGCCTCGAACGTGCGAAAATGCCTAGGATCATCACCGCGCATTCGTGGCTTCTCGGACTGCTGAAGGGAGGGGAATGGAGATAGCTCCTGCCGCCCGTTCTTTCAGCGTCTCACGCGCTTCCTCAGCCATCCTCCCCTGCTTGGACTCACTGTGGGGTAGGAAGGCAGCACATGAGCAGTGCCGGAAACTCGGCTTCTGGGCATGCGCAGAAGAAAATTATTTTTTAAAAAAAAATTTTTTTAAAAAAATGGCGGCACCCAGGCACCAGCAACTGACCGCACCGGTACTGTGACATCACCAGCGGGCCGCTACCGGTGCTATAGAGTGGACCGCATTGGTAGGAACCCACCACTGCTCTGGCCGAGTGCTTAGAGACTGTGCTGATCAGTTGGCTGGAGTCTTTACCAGGATCTTCAATCGGTCTTCCATCTTGTTTGAAGTCTTCCACCATTGTTCCACTGCCAAAGAAGTTCCCTATCAATAACCTCAACGATTACAGACCAGTGGCACTCACTCCTATCATCATGAAGTGCTTTGAGAAATTGGTCTGCCGGCACATCACTTCTGATCTTCCGCATACATTTGATAAACACCAGTTTGCATACAGAAGGAATAGATCTACAGAGGATGCTATAGCCATCACTCTTCACACTGCTCTGACTCATTTGGAACAGAGTGGGTGGGTGGGCTATGTGAGGATGCTCTTTATAGATTTTAGCTCTGCATTTAACACAATTCTTCCACATAGACAAGTGTCTAAACTTATGGACCTTGGGCTTTCTTATTCAATCTGTTTTTGGATTATGGATTTCCTGTCTGGCCGCTCTCAGAGGGTCAGATTAGGTAATCATATCGCCTGAACCCTTATTCTTAACACTGGTACACCACAGGGTTGCGTGTTGAGTCCCTTACTCTATACTCTTTATGTGCATGTGCATGACTGCATTCCCACTCACACCAGTAATGCTATTATTAAATTTGCAGATGATACAGCAGTGGTGGGACTCATCTCCAGGGGGTGGGGATGAGTCTGCCTATCGAGATGAGGTGGACCGGTTGCTTTCGTGTTGTGGAGACAATAATTTGGTCCTTAACGCCAATAAGACCAAGGAGCTTACAGTGGACTACAGAAGGAATAGATCAAACATCCAGCCCTTGGTTATCAATGGAGACCGAGTGGAGCAAGTGGCCAGTTTTAAGTTTCTGGGTGTTATCATAAAAGAGGACCTGACTTGGGGCACTCACATTGCAGCACTGGTCAAAAGGGCCCAGCAGAGATTATACTACCCGAGACTTCTCAGGAAACAACAACTGAATGAAAAACTGCTGGTGACCTTCTACTGCTGCACCATAGAGTATTTAACTTACTGCACCTGTGTATGGTTTGCCAATTGCACAGTGGCAGATAGAACAGCACTCCAGAGGGTTAACATCATTGGCCAGAGGATCATAGGTTGCCCTCTTCCCTCTTTGGAAGAGTTTGATAGTTCCCACTGCCTTAAGAAAGTTCAAAACATTCTTAAAGATCCATCTCATCCTGGGCACCCTTTTTTTTTTTGAACTATTACCATCTGGCAGACGGTACAGGACAATAAAAACAAGGACAAATAGGCTGAAAAACAGCTTCTATCCCAAAGCAGTAACTATATTGAATTCTACTGTACAGTGCAATATTGATGCAGTACCAGGGGTTTTCAATTCAGTTGTATAGCATGTGAAGGATGTGTGTTTGTGTTTTATTTTTATAGTTATAATGTACACTGAAGATGGCATTTAATTTCATTGTACGAGGTGCAATGACAATAAACTAAACAAAGATGATTAGTGGGCTGGAATCTAAAACATGAAGGACCATTGTAGGAATTGGGTATGTCTAGTTCCATGAAAGGAAGGACTAGAGAAGACACGATAGCAGTCTTCCAGTATTTGAGGGGCTGCCACAAAGAAGAAGGGGCCGACTTATTCTCCAAAGCACCTGAAGGCAGAAAAATAGATGGAAATTAACCAAGGAGAGAAGCAACCTGGAACTAAGGAGAAATTTCCTGACAGGGAGAGCAATTAACCAGTGGAACGACTTGCCTCCAGAAAATGTGTGTGCTCCATCACTGGAGGTTTTAAACTGGACAGCAACTTGTCTGAAATGGTACAGGGGGTTGGTCTAGAAGACCTCCAAGGTCCCTTCGAGCCCTAGGATTCTACTCTCTCCAGAGGACACATTTTCAGAGATTGGCTCAAAAGCATCTCACAGCCTTCATAATACACACTATTCTCTTCTTGTTCATGACTTCCCACGGAGTGTGCAGCGATATTAAATCCTATTAATTAAATTCTTATTCTATCTACTACACCCTCCGCGACACCCAGCAGGTGGGGTCTCAACCACCATCGGCTGATCTCTCAGCAGCCCAGGGGAGTCAAATTTCTTCGGTTAGTGCAAAATCTTCCCAATTAAACCTTTCAGTATTTCTGGCTTGTTTTGAACAGGTTTCCCATCCTCCTTTTTCTCATCCCTTTTCCCAAGAAACCCGCATGAAAATACAGTGTGGGTTGGCATCACAAATGGCCAGCAAAAATATACCAGCGTTAATTCATTAATTCAAGAATTTTTTTTCCCCTTTCAATTTTATTTTATTCAGAAGATTAAAATATAGGTAGTCCTCGATTTACAACCACAATGAAACATTTCTGTTGCTAAGCAACTTTGCCTCATTTTACGACCTTCGTTGCCACAGTTGTTAAGTGAATCACTGCAGCTGTTAAATCAGTAAGACAGTTGTTAAGTGAATCTGGCTTCCTCATTGATTTTGCTTGTCAGGAGGTCGCAAAAGGGGATCATACAATCCCGGGACACTGCAACCGTCATAAATACGAGACAGTTGCCAAGTGTCTGAATTTTGATCATGTGACTAAGGGGATGCTGCAACTGTTGTAAGCACAGGTAGTCCTCAACTTACAACTACAATAGAGCCCAAAATGTGTGTTGCAAAGTGAGACATTTGTTAAGTGCGTTTGGTCCCCTTTTACGACTTTGCTTGCCACATTTGCTAAGTGAATCAATGCAGCTTTTAAGTCAGTCACATGGTCGTTAAGTGAATCTGGCTTCACCATTGATTTTGCTCATCAGAAGGTGCCGAAAGGGGATCACGTGACCCCGGGAGACTGCGACCGTCGTAAATGCGAATGTGCTAATTTTAATCACGTGACCATGGGGATGCTGCAATGGTCATAAGTGTGAAAATTGGTCATAAGCCACTTTTTCCAGTGCCATTGTGACCGAATGGTCACTAAATGGACTGCTGTGCGTTGAGAGTTTCCAAGCTATTCAAAAATGTACATAGAATCGTTTGATTTCCTTCAACAACAGTGACCCCCGAGACACTGCGACCGTCATAAAGATGAGTCAGTTGCCAAGTGCCCGAATTTTGATCCTGTGAACATGGGGACGTTGCAACGGTTGTAGGTGTGGAAAGCAGTCGTGGGTCCCCTTTTTTCGGTGCCGTTGTAACTTCGAGCGGTCACTAAATGAATGGTTGTAAGTCAAGGACTACTTGTATTCCTGATTTAAACCCTGGGATATTTCCTGTCCTCTAAGAAGCACACTCACCCCCCCTCTAGGCAAGAACCTCGAACAATATTCAGAGCATTGGGGTAAATGTTGAAGTCAAAATGGTGGTTTTTATTTTTTTTCCAGGTGTGAGTCAGAACAGGTGAATTTTCCCATTGTACACAGCTACAACTTTGTGCGGTTTCTATATCTGTGGCATTCAGATACTTGTTGTTCTTACTCGTTGTTCCCTGGCAGGAAAAACCAACAGGAACACAAAAGCTACGCTTGTAAATTAAGCTCTGACAGAGCCAAGGGGCCAACTGTGTGTGTGTGTGTCTTCTTTCCTTTTGGCTACGATAACCCTAGCAGATAGTCCTCGAGTTACGACCATGACGTGTGGGGGGGGGGGCAGAATGTCCATTGTTAAGCAAGGTGGTGGTTAAGCAAGTTGTGCCTGATTTTATGATCTTTTTGGCCATGGCTGTTAAGTGAATCCCTGCAGTTGTTAAGCGAATCATGCAGCCATTAAGCGAATCCCTGTTAACTTTGCTTGTCTGAAATGAAGCTATGCTGGCTGGAGAATTCTGGGAGTTGAAGTCCACAAGTCTTAAAAGTTGCCAAGTTTGAAGACCTCTGGTATAGGTTGTGGGGCTATTCATGGGGATTGTGCAAGCTTGCATGGGCTATGTGATGGTACCTATATGCTTGAATAAAATGTGAATATATCTATTGTGGTGGTGTTTCTTGATGATAGATATGATTCTTGAATGTTGCCAGCAGAAAAAGGAGGGGTATATGTCACGTTGGAGGAGAAAGGATGTTGTACTAATAATATCACTCCTGATGGAACTATTACCAGAGCCTTAAAGGGATTAAGTGCCTTATCAAAAGAATTAGCTGCAAATTTTGGGGTAGATACTTCATTCACAGGAGTCTTAGAATCCTGGTTTGGGAAATGAACATGTGTGACAGTATCCCTTGCATTTACTTTTGTGGCTGTATTTGGAGTTCTGGTAGCATTAGGATGTTGCATAATTCCATGTGTAAGGGGACTAACCCAAAGATTAATAGAAACTGCAATAACTGAACGGATGCCCATTAGGGGAACCTCCACCATACAAAAATGGAGATATGTTGTGTCGGAAGGAAGGAAGGAAGGAAGGAAGGAAGGAAGGAAGGAAGGAAGGAAGGAAGGAAGGAAGGAAGGAAGGAAGGAAGGAAGGAAGGAAGGAAATGAGGGAAGGGAAAAGAGGGGAGGGTGGAAATGGCAATGGAGAGCAAGAGGAGGAGAGGAAAGGAAGAGGGAGGGAGGTGAGGGGAGAAAGGAAAGGAAAGGAAAGGAAAGAAGGAAAGGAAAGAAGGAGGAAAGGAAAGAAGGAAATGAAGGAGAAAGGAAAGAAGGAATGGAAAGGAAAGAAGAAAAGAAAGGAAAGGCAGAAAAAGTAATGGAGAGCAAGAGGAGGAGAGGAAAGGAAGAGGGAAGGAGGGGAGGGGAGAAAGGAAAGGAAAGGAAAGGAAAGGAAAGGAAAGAAGGAAAGGAAAGAAGGAGGAAAGGAAAGAAGGAAACGAAGGAGAAAGGAAAGAAGGAAAGGAAAGAAGAAAAGAAAGGAAAGGCAGAAAAAGTAATGGAGAGCAAGAGGAGGAGAGGAAAGGAAGAGGGAGGGGAGGGGAGAAAGGAAAGGAAAGGAAAGGAAAGGAAAGAAGGAAAGGAAAGAAGGAGGAAAGGAAAGAAGGAAATGAAGGAGAAAGGAAAGAAGGAAAGGAAAGAAGAAAAGAAAGGAAAGGCAGAAAAAGTAATGGAGAGCAAGAGGAGGAGAGGAAAGGAAGAGGGAGGGAGGGGAGGGGAGAAAGGAAAGGAAAGGAAAGGAAAGAAGGAAAGGAAAGAAGGAGGAAAGGAAAGAAGGAAACGAAGGAGAAAGGAAAGAAGGAAAGGAAAGAAGAAAAGAAAGGAAAGGCAGAAAAAGTAATGGAGAGCAAGAGGAGGAGAGGAAAGGAAGAGGGAGGGAGGGGAGGGGAGAAAGGAAAGGAAAGGAAAGGAAAGGAAAGAAGGAAAGGAAAGAAGGAGGAAAGGAAAGAAGGAAACGAAGGAGAAAGGAAAGAAGGAAAGGAAAGAAGAAAAGAAAGGAAAGGCAGAAAAAGTAATGGAGAGCAAGAGGAGGAGAGGAAAGGAAGAGGGAGGGAGGGGAGGGGAGAAAGGAAAGGAAAGAAGGAAAGGAAAGAAGGAGGAAAGGAAAGAAGGAAACGAAGGAGAAAGGAAAGAAGGAAAGAAGGAAAGAAAGGAAAGGTGGAAAAAGTAATGGAGAGCAAGAGGAGGAGAGGAAAGGAAGAGGGAGGGGAGAAAGGAAAGGAAAGAAGGAGGAAAGGAAAGAAGGAAACGAAGGCGAAAGGAAAGAAGGAAAGGAAAGAAGGAAAGAAAGGAAAGGAAAGAAGGAAAAAGTAATGGAGAGCAAGCGGAGGGGAGGGAGGGAAGAAAAGAGGAGAAAGAATCCTTCCAAATAAAGAGTAAGTAGAAAAAATTAACTACTTCAAAGGGAGCTTGGCTAAATAACCCAAATCAGGGACCGCAAATGCGCCCCCTACTTTGCCATTCTCACAACACCCCAAACCTTTGTGTCCTCCCTCCGATCTCCCTGCCCCCTTCTCTGTTTCTCAGATTCTGATATTTTAAAAAAACCACCTGTGTCCCTTGTCCAGAAAAAATCACCCACCTCCCCAACCTAAAAATTTCCAAAACACCCCTCCACCATTAGAAAAAAAGAGTCCACTTTGCCAAGGTGCCAACGTTGGAATTTCAAAGAAAAAGTGGAGTTCGCGCTGTTGCTGCCAGCCGACATTTCATCCGTGCCTGGCATGAAAGAGCACGCGAAGAATCAGACATACTGGTCACTCTGACCGTGCTCCAAAGTCTGTTTCCATTTGCAACGTCAAAACATGAGAAGGCAACAGTGGGGTTGGGGACCCTGCAACGGGGCACAGAGACTACGCATCCCATCCAGGGACGGATTTCTGCATAGTCTTCTCCTGAGCAACACAGTTTGAAATGTGACACCCACTGCGCCTTTGAAGGAAAGAATGCAGAGCTGCCCAGTGACAGGTGGTCGAAACCAGCCTCGGCTTGCAACCCCAGAACCTGAGAGTGAGCTCGCCTGGATATTTATACCTGCTTCTTTTCAGCGAACTAGGCCAGGATAGAATAACAGAATAGCAGAATGATAACAGCGTAACAGAATTGGAAGGGAATTGTCCTAAAAATGCGAGTTCCAGGTACAGTTATAGATGAAGAAACAATAGACATCACGGTCTCCGGAACGTTTAAATTTTTTTTATTATACTAAGCTTTTGTCAGCCCCTGGGCCAGGACAAATAAAGGAAGTGCAGAACCACTGAACAAACATCTAAAGGTGATGAATATTATAGAATTCATAGAATATAGAATATTATAGAAGCCATGGAAATAAGGTCCCCCAATAAATTATGAGTTAGCAATGACCACAAAATAGTGTTTACAGTATTTGAAAGAAGAATATTTGTAGCTCAGGGTTACCTATCTGGGTCATGAAACATATGCAAGAAAGCAACCAAGCTCAGAGAGCATCAAGGACCCCATAGCCGTCCTCCACCTCCTCCTCCTCCTCCTCCTCCTCCTCCTCCTCCTCCTCCTCTCTGCAGTCCACACTCCCTTCTAGTACTGATGATATTCCCCAGTTGGGTCATGAAACGTCTGCAAGAAAACCACCAAGCTCAGACAGCACCAAGAACCACCTTGAAAACTTTCCAAGTTGCCTGGCTCCAATTCAGTTGAGAAGCTTCCAAACCCTCTGTTCAACAAACTACTTTTATGAAGACAATAAGAGCTCTTGGTACTTACTCTTTCAAAAATAATCTAATTTGTACTGATCGCCAGAATATCCTTTTCATTGCTGTATCGCTCGCACTATTGACTGCTTCTCGTTTGTATTACTCTCCTGTTCTCGTTCAAAACGTCCTCTTTTGTGCTTTCTGGATGGAGATAATCAGATTTGTTGCATTGCAACACAATCACTCTATTTCTATTTCTCTCTAATTTCTCGGTATCTTTCTTAAATTCGTTTATGCTTCCATCATCCATTTGCTATAAAGTTCAACTACGAATGTAATTCTCCTTCAAATATTTGGAAGAAAGCGGAATCTTATAATCCTACCCACACAGGTTTTCCTTACAGACTCCAATCGTACCTTTGTTACTCGAGGAAAATAAGGCGGATAAAAAAACCTGATATATATATCAAAATATTAGTCTAGGGCAGTGATGGCGAACCTTTTTGGCACCGACTGTCCAAACCGGAACACACGTGTGTGTGCATGTGCATGCGCATGTCCGTGTGCCGGAGCCCTGGAAACTCAAAAACCAGCTGGCTGGTGCACATGCGCGTGCCGGAAACTGGAAGACCAGGAAGCCGGTGCATGCATTCACACACTAGTCAGCTGGTCTTCGAGTTTCCGGGGCTCTGGCACATATGAAGACCAGCTGACTGGCGCGCATGCGTGCACCGGAAAGCAGAAGACCAAGTGGCGACGGTGCATGTGCCCACAGAGAGGGCTCTGCATGCCACCTGTGGCACACATGCCATAGATTCACCATCACAGGTCTAGGGATTAAGGCATGGGCTAGAAACCACAAGGTGGTGAATTTTAGTTTCCCGCCTTAGGCATGAAAGCTGTCTGGGTGACTTTGGGCCAAACACCGGGTGACAATGAATTCGAGTTCTGCCTTAGGCATGAAAGCTAGCTGAGTAACCTTAGGCCAATCACTGAGAAACGGAGAGTCCTAGTTCCACTTTAGGCACGACAGCAGACTAGGTGACTTTAAGCCAATCGCCAGGAGATAGTGAGTTCTGGTCCTGCCTGAGGCATGAAAGCTGTCTGGGTCACCAGGAGACAGGGAGTTATAGTTCTGCCATCTGGGTGGGAGACAGGTGGCCATCTAGTCCTGCCATCCATCCGTCTGGCTGACTTTGGGCCAATTAGCAGGAAACAGAGAGTTCCAATCCTACCTTATCTGGGTGGCTTTGGACCAGTCCTCCCCTCCATCTCAGCCCAATCCACTTCACAGGGTTGTTCTTGTGAAAGAAATAGGAGGAGGATAGAGAATTAGATATGTTCACCACCTTGAGATGTTTGTGAAACAAATAGCAATGGGCATGATAAAAATAAATAAATCACTCTTCTCAACTCAAATTATGGAAGAGTAGTTTAGAAAGTAGATCAAAAATTTGGATTGACAAGTAACACATGCATAAATATGGACCGGGTCACTCCAAGATTGAAGCTCCACTTTGGAGATTCAAAGGAAGTGTGAGATGACTCAGTATTTTCCACAAATCAACACAGAAAATACCTTACTAATCCAAATGTAGATTACCAGATGACTTATTAGATATCAACTAATGTAGCTAATCATAAGGTCAATAAATATTCCATATATTTTTTTCCAGTGCTGAGTAGGAAGCCAAATCAGAAAACTTTTCAAGTTCCCTTTAACTTTAACACTCTTTAAAATTCTGGCCTAAGGATTGTGGGAGTTGAAATCCATGCATCTTATAGTAGTCGAAGTTTACTAAAATATAGTTAGCAATATATTAAAACATTGCCAAGGCTGGGAGATTCTGGGAGTTGAAATCCAGAAATCTGAAACTTGGTGAAGTTGAGAAATCTTAGTTTAGCCTCGCACTATACTAAGTTTAATCTAGCCCTGTATGCATTTTTTTTCTCAAACTGGAAAGAAATGGGAATTTCTGAGGCAAAAAAACATTTTACTGCTAGAAATTCTTTTGCAGGATTTCTGTGTGGCCTCCACTCCACCTGCCTGTTTTTCTTTAGGCACCCCAACCCCTGAATAAAGTTCTTTCTTTCCAAAAAAACAGACGGGAAATTATGCACTGGGTTGCTTGGAAATTCTCAGAGTTTAGTAAGTAAAGGTATCCTTTAGTTAACCCCAAAGAACGGAATATTTAATTTCATAAATAATTGCAAAATGGCTCTTTTTAGATGCCGAGACAACCTTACCTTATGCTGAAGCAAAAAATAAAATAAAGAAAATAAAGAAATCCCAGAAGAATACGATTACATAAGACTGATAACGTTTCCGCCTCACTAACATTACAGTGGCTTTGTTTATTTATGAACTGCACACCGTCGCATTAAATGCAGAGGGATGCTTTCAATTCATGTGTTTATTCATTTACTTATTTGACTCACGACTTTATTATTTTTTTACAAACAACTCAAGGTGGCGAACGTACCAAATGGTCCTTCCTCCTCCTATTTTCCCCACAACAACAATCCTGTAAGGTAGGTGGGACTGAGAGAGAGGAGCTGCTCCAAAGTCACCTAGATAGTTTTCATGCCGAAGCGGAACTAGAACTCACCGTCACCTGGTGATTGGCCCAAAGTCACCCAACCAGCTTTCATGCCTAAGGTAGGGACTAGAACTCACCGTCACCTGGTGATTAGCCCAAAGTCACCCAACCAGCTTTCATGTCCAAGGCGGGACTAGAACTCTCTGTCTCCTGGTGAATGGCCCAAAGTCACCTAAGTAGCGTTCATGCCTAAGCGGAACTAAAACTCACCATCACCTGGTGATTGGCCCAAAGTTACCCAGATGGCTTTCATGCCTAAGGTAGAACTAGAACTTAGGTAGGACTAGAACTCACCGGCACCAGGTGATTGGCCCAAGCTTACACAGTTGACTTTCATGCTTAAAGTAGAACTAGAACTCACTGTCTTCCAAACTGGCTCTCTCTCTATTGAATTATAAACTTAATTAATAAAATTCATAAGCAATAAATTAACTAATACTTACTGCTTTCCCAAATCAAATCTAATATTCAGCAAATATCCACCAATATCTATAAACCTGATGGTGTAAAAGAACTGAGGTTGGCTCTTTTATGATGCGAAGCAAAAACAGTACAGTTAGTCCTCAACGTATGACCTCAAAAGATACTGTGGTTGTTAAGTGAATCACTCTCAGTTTTATGATTTTTTGTTGCCATGGGTGTTAAGCGAATCACTGCAGTTGTTAAGTGAATCAGGAGGTTGTTAAATGAATCTGATTCTTCCGGCTATAGACCATTTTCATAAGAAAGGAGTCTCAAACTTGGCAACTTTAAGACTTGTGGACTTCAACTCCCAGAATTCCCCAGCCAGCATGGCTGGCTGAGGAATTCTGGAAGTGCTGACTGGGGAATTCTGGTAGTTCAAGTCCAGAAGTCTTAAAATTATCAAGTTTGAGGCCTCAGTCCTAAGCAAATTCTATGGTATGGCTACGTAAAACCATAGACCCATAAGGCTAGAAGGGACCTTGGAGGTCTTCTAATCCAGGGGTAGGCAAAGTTGGCTCTTCTATGACTCATGGACTTCAACTCCCAGAATTCCTGAGCTAGCATGATTGGCTCAGAAAGTCTGGGAGTTGAAGTCCATGAGTCATAGAAGAGCCAACTTTGCCTACCCCTGTTCTAATCCAACTCCCTGGCCAAAGCAGAAGTCCTTATACCATCCTGCTATCTAATTCTTATTTCTAGAATCATGGGACTTCAGAGATCATCTAGTCCAACCCTATAGTGCAGGAATCCGGGTCTACAACATCCTTTGTAGATAGCCTTCAAGCTTTGGTTTCACCCTTCCAGCAGATAAATGCAGCCGATTTCATGATTGAATCTTGCCATCAGCAAAACCTTCACGATGTCCAATCAAGGTTTTTATCTTTCTCATGTCAACCCGTTGTCTCTTGCCTTGGCTTCTGAAATGACACCAAACTACATAACAGGCCTTTAAACCCTTGAAGATAAATATCCTATTTCCTGCTTGTTCTTCTCCAGGTTAAAGATACTCAATACTTCAAACTCCTCCTCCTACGGGTTTCTGTTGAGAACCCTTAACATTTTGGCTGCTCTCCTCTGGACATGATCTCACTTTTCCGTGTCCTTGAAAGTCACCTTCTGCCATTCTTCATAGTCAGCAGCCAAGATAGCCTTGTAATAGAGCAAGAGGCTAAAACAGGGGTCCCCAAACTTGGCAACTTTAAGACTTGTGGACTTCAACTCCCAGGGAGTTGAAGTCCACAAGTCTTAAAGTTGCCAAGTTTGAAGACCTCAGGGCTAAAATGATGACCATATGATATAATATTCACGCAGCTTCCCACCACGGCTGCATTTTCACCTTGATCTGAATAGACATGAAAAAAACAAATGCACAGGTATAGAATAGGTGGTACCTGGCTCAATAGTTGTAACTCTGAGAAAGGATCTTGGAGGCCTAGTGGACAATCATTTAAATATGAGCCAGCAGTGTGCTGCAGCCACCAAAAAAGCCAATACAATCCTAAGCTGCATTAACAGAGGGATCAAGAATCAGGATCACACGAAGTATTAATACCACTTTATAATGCCTTGGTAAGGCCACACTTGGAATACTGCATTCAGTTTTGGTCGCCACGATGTGAAAAAGATGTTGAGATTCTGGAAAATGTGCAGAGAAGAGCAACAAAAATGATTAGGGGACTGGAGGCTAAAACACACACATGTTGCAGGAATTGTACATCTAATCTAATGAAAAGAAGGACTAGGGTTGACATGATAGCAGTCTTCCAGTATTTGAGGGACTGCCACAAAGAAGGGGGGGGGGTCAAGCTATTCTCCAAAGCACCTGAAGGCAGGACAAGACGCAATGGATGGAAACTCATCAAGGAGAGAAGCAACTTGGAATTAAGGGGAAATTTCCTGACAGGGAGAACAATTAATCAGTGGAACAACTTGCCTCTAGAAGTTGTCGGTGCTCCATCACTGGAGGTTTTAAAGAAGAGATTGGACAGCCATTTGTTTGAAATGGTGTACGGTCTCCTACTTGACCAGGGGGTTGGACTAGAAGACCTCCAAGGTATCTTCCAAGTCTGTTATTCTGTTCAGATACTGGTGTGTCCTGCTCCATCGTTGGATGTTCTTCCATTGACATTATTGAAACGTCTCCAGAAATAGCCTGATTCCCTTAAGGAGCCGCACACTCCGCTTGATCCTATTTGATCCTACCCCAAGAGATCCCTCTTTAGAGAGGCGAGGTGGCGCAGTGGTTTAAGTGCAGTACTGCAGGCTACTTCAGCTGACCGCTAGTTGCAGTTTGGCAGTTCAAATCTCATCAGGCTCAAGGTTGACTCAGCCTTCCATCCTTCCGAGGTGGGTAAAATGAGGACCCAGATTGTTGGGGGCAATAGGCTGACTCCGTAAACCACTTAGAGAGGGCTGTAAAGCACTGTGAAGCGGTATATAAGTCTAAGTCAGTGTTTCCCAACCTTGGCTACTTGAAGATGTCTGGACTTCAACTCCCAGAATTCCCCAGCCAGCATCTGCTGGCTGGGGAATTCTGGGAGTTGAAGTCCAGACATCTTCAAGTTGCCAAGGTTGGGAAACACTGGTCTAAGTGCTATTGCTATTGTTACTGCTAGAGACACCAGGCTGATCTTTAGCAACCTTTGGACTGTAATTATGGGAAGAAGAAGGTGTGCTCTTCCCCGTCGCACGTTCTGGTCTTTGTGCCAAGGAGCCTTTCCATGTTCTGAACTGACCCTTCCTCTCCAAGTAACGTGACCATGTCAGGTATCTCGCCAGCCACTTAATCCAACTGACCCAGAAACAGCAGCCAGAAACTGCAACGTAGTGATGGAAGTGATCTCCTGTCAAGCCTCTCCATCTCCTTTTTCTCTCCCTGGGCTAACTTTTGCCAAGAGGACTCCTGTTCTGGGTTGTCCTTAGCTGCTACTCTGACGGACAGCTACAGGACCAACCCTCCCTTCTGCAGTTCTGCCCCAAAATAAAAATATCTCCAGCCAGATACCTTCCACCCTCGGTTCTCATTCCCACCAGGGAACTTCAGCAGCCCAGCGGCTTCTCTTAGGACCTTTGAGCAGGTTCTTCCTAAATGGCTTCCTAAACTTCAACTTGAAAGAGGTGACCCCCCCCAAGCCTGCTCCCCTCTGTACCCCAACTCTGCCCATCCACCTACCTCCTGATTCCTTAAGTTGCAACTTTCTCAAGGTCAGTGATCATGGGGGTTTGGAGATTTTTGATGCAATAAATGCTTTATTGGGAACAGAAGAGAGTGCTCACAGTTTTCTGGCCAGGGAGGGCTTAAATGGGCAGCCCCCACCCCCCCACCTCAAGGATTTTGAGGAGGGGGGTTGCTGAAAGGAGTGAGCCGGTTGCAATTTATAGTAAAGGGCACTGTAGCCTGGGTGAGCTGGGAGAATTAACAGAATAACAGAGTTGGAAGGGACTTTGAAGGTCTTCTAGTCCAACCTCCTGCTCAGGTATACAATTTCAGATAAATATTGTCCAATTCTTTTTTTAAAAAACTTCCTGTTTAAAAACTCCAGTTTTTTAAAATTTCTTTAAACACTTAAAAACCTCCGAATTCTTAAAGCAGATGCATATTCTGCATTTTTGTGTGATGCCAAACAGTCCCAGCAATGCAGCAAAATCCTGATGCACTGCACCGACCAAGAGAGAAGTACAAGAAAGAACTTTTGCCCAAAAAAATTTGGCGTTTCTCTTTGCGGATGGCTCTCTCTGGCTACTGTCTCTGCAGGACACACGCTGGAAAGGAACACAGCCCGCTTTGCTATCACGTTGTTGTCGCAGCACAGAAGGCTGCAGATAAGGCGGTTGTGAAGCTAAAATAAGAAACGTAGGCTGGGCTGGTTGTCATTTGTCTGCCGTGTGAAGTTTGCGTCTTCATGGTCCATTTGGACTAAAAACAGTTAACCTGCTGCAAAAGGAGGAAGGGAATTGAATGGAGGGGTGGGGGGAATCACACACACACACACACACACACACACACACACACACACACACACACACACACACACACACACACAGAAGCACAAAGAGACAATTATTTACTCTGGGCTGCTTTTCAAAGGCTCCTATTTATTGGTCCAGGAGTCAAAACGAACCATTCAGATACAAAAACAGGGACAAGCAATTATTTCAAAGCATTTCTGGCAGCATTTGCGCTTGGAATCCTTTCTTTCCGAGGTCCAGAATAATGGTGGAGGCATATCTGGGGGAGGGGGGAGAGGGGAGAGGGGGTTAAGTGAGGTATTTCAGGGAGCAGGATTGCAAAGGACCGGAATCTAATAGTGAATGGGAGAGGAGATCCTGAGTTCTAGTCTAGTCTAGTCTAGTTCTGAGGCATGGAAGCCGGCTGGGTGACTGTGGGCCAATCGCCAGGAGACAGGGAATTCTAGTCTCACTTTAGGTATGAAAGATGGCTAGGTGACTTTGGACCAATCGCCAGGAGACAGGGAATTCTAGTCTCACTTTAGGTATGAAAGATGGGTGGGTGACTGTGGGCCAATCGCCAGCAGACGGGGAGTTCTAGTCTCATTTTAGGTATGAAGGATGGCTGGGTGACTTTGGGCCAATCACCAGGAGACAGGGAGTTCTAGTCTCATTTTAGGTATGATGGATGGCTGGGTGACTTTGGGCCAATCGCCAGGAGACAGGGAATTCTAGTCTTACTTTAGGTATGAAGGATGGCTGGGTGACTTTGGACCAATCGCCAGGAGACAGGAAATTCTAGTCTCACTTTAGGTATGAAAGATGGCTGGGTGACTTTGGACCAATTGCCAGGAGACGGGGAATTCTAGTCTCACTTTAGGTATGAAAGATGGCTGTGTGACTTTGGGCCAATCACCAGGAGACAGGAAATTCTAGTCTCACTTTAGGTATGAAAGATGGCTGGGTGACTTTGGGCCAATCGCCAGGAGACAGGGAATTCTAGTCTCACTTTAGGTATGAAAGATGGCTGGGTGACTTTGGACCAATCGCCAGGAGATGGTAAGTTCTAGTCTCACTTTAGGTATGAAAGATGGCTGGGTGACTTTGGGCCAATCACCAGGAGACAGGGAATTCTAGTCTCACTTTAGGTATGAAAGATGGCTGGGTGACTTTGGGCCAATCGCCAGGAGACAGGGAATTCTAGTCTCACTTTAGGTATGAAAGATGGCTGGGTGACTTTGGACCAATCGCCAGGAGATGGTAAATTCTAGTCTCACTTTAGGTATGAAAGATGGCTGGGTGACTTTGGGCCAATCACCAGGAGACAGGGAATTCTAGTCTCACTTTAGGTATGAAAGATGGCTGGGTGACTTTGGGCCAATCACCAGGAGACAGGAAATTCTAGTCTCACTTTAGGTATGAAAGATGGCTGGGTGACTTTGGGCCAATCGCCAGGAGACAGGGAATTCTAGTCTCACTTTAGGTATGAAAGATGGCTGGGTGACTTTGGACCAATCGCCAGGAGATGGTAAGTTCTAGTCTCATTTTAGGTATGAAAGATGGCTGGGTGACTTTGGGCCAATTGCCAGGAGACGGGGAATTCTAGTCTCACTTTAGGTATGAAAGATGGCTGGGTGACTTTGGGCCAATCACCAGGAGACAGGGAATTCTAGTCTCACTTTAGGTATGAAAGATGGCTGGGTGACTTTGGGCCAATCGCCAGGAGACAGGGAATTCTAGTCTCACTTTAGGTATGAAAGATGGCTGGGTGACTTTGGACCAATCGCCAGGAGATGGTAAGTTCTAGTCTCACTTTAGGTATGAAAGATGGCTGGGTGACTTTGGGCCAATTGCCAGGAGACGGGGAATTCTAGTCTCACTTTAGGTATGAAAGATGGCTGGGTGACTTTGGACCAATCGCCAGGAAACAGGGAATTCTAGTCTCATTTTAGGTATGAAGGATGGCTGGGTGACTTTGGACCAATCGCCAGGAGATGGTAAGTTCTAGTCTCACTTTAGGTATGAAAGATGGCTGGGTGACTTTGGGCCAATTGCCAGGAGACGGGGAATTCTAGTCTCACTTTAGGTATGAAAGATGGCTGGGTGACTTTGGGCCAATCGCCAGGAAACAGGGAATTCTAGTCTCACTTTAGGTATGAAGGATGGCTGGGTGACTTTGGGCCAATCGCCAGGAGACAGGGAATTCTAGTCTCACTTTAGGTATGAAAGATGGCTGGGTGACTTTGGACCAATCGCCAGGAGATGGTAAGTTCTAGTCTCACTTTAGGTATGAAAGATGGCTGGGTGACTTTGGGCCAATTGCCAGGAGACGGGGAATTCTAGTCTCACTTTAGGTATGAAAGATGGCTGGGTGACTTTGGACCAATCGCCAGGAAACAGGGAATTCTAGTCTCATTTTAGGTATGAAGGATGGCTGGGTGACTTTGGACCAATCGCCAGGAGATGGTAAGTTCTAGTCACACTTTAGGTATGAAAGATGGCTGGGTGACTTTGGGCCAATTGCCAGGAGACGGGGAATTCTAGTCTCACTTTAGGTATGAAAGATGGCTGGGTGACTTTGGACCAATCGCCAGGAAACAGGGAATTCTAGTCTCATTTTAGGTATGAAGGATGGCTGGGTGACTTTGGACCAATCGCCAGGAGATGGTAAGTTCTAGTCTCACTTTAGGTATGAAAGATGGCTGGTGACTTTGGGCCAATTGCCAGGAGACGGGGAATTCTAGTCTCACTTTAGGTATGAAAGATGGCTGGGTGACTTTGGGCCAATCACCAGGAGACAGGGAATTCTAGTCTCACTTTAGGTATGAAAGATGGCTGGGTGACTTTGGGCCAATCGCCAGGAGACAGGGAATTCTAGTCTCACTTTAGGTATGAAAGATGGCTGGGTGACTTTGGGCCAATTGCCAGGAGACGGGGAATTCTAGTCTCACTTTAGGTATGAAAGATGGCTGGGTGACTTTGGACCAATCGCCAGGAAACAGGGAATTCTAGTCTCATTTTAGGTATGAAGGATGGCTGGGTGACTTTGGACCAATCGCCAGGAGATGGTAAGTTCTAGTCTCACTTTAGGTATGAAAGATGGCTGGGTGACTTTGGGCCAATTGCCAGGAGACGGGGAATTCTAGTCTCACTTTAGGTATGAAAGATGGCTGGGTGACTTTGGGCCAATCACCAGGAGACAGGAATTCTAGTCTCACTTTAGGTATGAAAGATGGCTGGGTGACTTTGGGCCAATCGCCAGGAGACAGGGAATTCTAGTCTCACTTTAGGTATGAAAGATGGCTGGGTGACTTTGGACCAATCGCCAGGAGATGGTAAGTTCTAGTCTCACTTTAGGTATGAAAGATGGCTGGGTGACTTTGGGCCAATTGCCAGGAGACGGGGAATTCTAGTCTCACTTTAGGTATGAAAGATGGCTGGGTGACTTTGGACCAATCGCCAGGAAACAGGGAATTCTAGTCTCATTTTAGGTATGAAGGATGGCTGGGTGACTTTGGACCAATCGCCAGGAGATGGTAAGTTCTAGTCTCACTTTAGGTATGAAAGATGGCTGGGTGACTTTGGGCCAATTGCCAGGAGACGGGGAATTCTAGTCTCACTTTAGGTATGAAAGATGGCTGGGTGACTTTGGACCAATCGCCAGGAAACAGGGAATTCTAGTCTCATTTTAGGTATGAAGGATGCTGGGTGACTTTGGACCAATCGCCAGGAGATGGTAAGTTCTAGTCTCACTTTAGGTATGAAAGATGGCTGGGTGACTTTGGGCCAATTGCCAGGAGACGGGGAATTCTAGTCTCACTTTAGGTATGAAAGATGGCTGGGTGACTTTGGGCCAATCACCAGGAGACAGGGAATTCTAGTCTCACTTTAGGTATGAAAGATGGCTGGGTGACTTTGGGCCAATCGCCAGGAGACAGGGAATTCTAGTCTCACTTTAGGTATGAAAGATGGCTGGGTGACTTTGGACCAATCGCCAGGAGATGGTAAGTTCTAGTCTCACTTTAGGTATGAAAAGATGGCTGGGTGACTTTGGGCAATTGCCAGGAGACGGGGAATTCTAGTCTCACTTTAGGTATGAAAGATGGCTGGGTGACTTTGGACCAATCGCCAGGAAACAGGGAATTCTAGTCTCATTTTAGGTATGAAGGATGGCTGGGTGACTTTGGGCCAATCGCCAGGAAATAAGGAGTGTTAGTCCCACCTTAGGCATCAGATAGTTGGGAGGTTTGCACCAATCACCAGGGGTCTCCGAATTCTAGTCTGGGACTAGAAGGGAATATTTCTAGCTCAGGGTTCAACTGGGGATCCTTGGTGCTCTCTGAGCTTGGTTTTTGTAGCAGATGTTTCATTACCCAACTAGATAACCACATCAGTGCTAGAAGGGAGTGGGGTTTTGTCTTTGTTTTTGTATAAGTTGTTAGTAAACAACAGCCTAATCAAGGAACCCACAAAGACTGACAGGGCAAACCATTAGTATATGAAGAGAGGAAACCCTCCTCACCCCCCTCCTCTTCCTCCTCCTCCCTTCTAGCACTGATGATGTTACCTAGTTGGGTCAGGAAACATCGGTGAGAAAACCACCAAGCTCAGAGAGCATCAAGGACCCCACAGGTCTCCTCCTCTTCCTCCTCCTCCCTTCTAGCACTGATGATGTTACCTAGTTTGTCTGCAAGAAAACAACCAAGTTCAAACAGCACTGGGCAATGGTGCCATCTCCTCCCTTGGAGGTCTTCACGCACCAAATGGGGCCATCTAATTTCAAATTGAATTGGCCTTTCTGCACTGAGCACAGGAGTGGTCTAGGTGTCCTCAAAGGTCCCCTCTGATTCCAGAATTCAGTGATTCAGTGACCATCTCTCTCTCTCTCTCTCTCTCTCTCTCCCTCCCTCCCTCCCTCTCCCTCTCTCTCTCCCCCCCCCCCCACAGGAGACCCTCGGTGTTGGTCCTTCAACTGCTTCTGTCCAAGATGGGAATTAAGGCGGCATTGCCCCACCTATGAGTTGGGGCTTTATGCCCTGATTGTGTCCTGTGCCATCGCTTACAGCGGGCAAGAGATTTTTGAGAGCTCCCAAGGTAATCCTTGCAAAATCCCTGAGAGGTAGTGGGAAGAATTTGCATTGGGCCCCCTGGAATCGCCTTTCTTTTCCAATCTACTGCCTTATTATTCATTTATTCATTCACTTATTTAGTTATTTATTTATTTATTTTATATCCTGCTTTATCATTTTATAAGTAACTCAAGGTTGCAAATGTGTCCAGAACGCTTTCCTCTTTCTATTTTATTCACAAAAACCACCCTGCGAGGTGGGCTGGACTGAGAGAGAGGAACTAGCCCAAAGCCACCCCATCTAGCTTTCATGGCTAAGGCGGGACTAGAACTCCCCGTCTCCTGGTGACCCTTCTTCTCTTATTCTTTCTCTCTCCCTCTCTCCATTTTTTCCTTTTTTCAGATAGCATGAAGCGAAAAGCCTTCCGGAAAATGGTAAGTGCAGGAGTAAGTAGGAAGATGAAGATGATTTATGTTTATCTTCCTTCCTTCCTTCCTCCCTCCCTCCCTCCCTCCCTCCCTCCTTCCATCCTCCCACCCTCTCCCCAATGCGTCCCTCTCTCCCTCCTTCTTTCCTTCCTTCCTCCATCCCTCCCCCTTTCTTCCTCCCTCCCTCCTTCCATCCTCCCACCCTCTCCCCAATGCATCCCTTTCTCCCTCATTTCCTTCCTTCCTCCCACCCTCCCGTTTTCCTCCCTCCCTCTTTCCTCCCTCCATCCTTTTCTTCCTCCCACCCTCCCTCTTTCCTTCCTCCCTCCTTTTCTTCCTCTCCCTTCCTCCCTCTCTCCCCAATGCGTCCCTCTCTCCCTCCTTCTTTCCTTCCTTCCTTCCTCCCACCCTCTTTCCTTCCTCCCTCCTTTTTTTTTCCTCCCTCCCTCTCTCCCCAATGCATCCCTCTCCCTCCTTCTTTTCTCCCTCCTTCTTTCCTTCCTCCCTCCTTTTCTCCCTCCCTCCCTCCCTCTTTCCTTCCTCCCTCCTTTTCTCCCTCCCTCCCTCTCTCCCCAATGCGTCCCTCTCTCCCTCCTTCTTCCTTCTCTCCCTCCCTCCCTCCTTCTTTCCTTCCTCCCTCCTTTTCTCCCTCCCTCCCTCCCTCTCTCCCCAATGCGTCCCTCTCTCCCTCCTTCTTCCCTCCCTCCCTCCCTCCTTTTCTTCCTCCCTCCCTCCCCCTCTCCCCAATGCGTCCCTTTCTCCCTCCTTCTTTCCTTCTCTCCTTCCTTCCTCCCACCCTCCCTCTTTTCCTCCCTCCCTCCTTTTCTTCCTCCCTCCCTCCTTCTTTTCTCCCTCCCTCCCTCCCTCTGTCCTTCTCTCCTCCCTCCTTCTTTTTATTTAAAGTTCAAAGAGCCTCAAAGAACCTCTGGATTTGCTCCATAAATTAAGTCCAGGGTGCAACCAGCCAGTCACTCAAACTTAAACTACCAGGAGCAACACATAAACTGGAAACTTTCTGTGCAGTGACCAGCTAGCTCTCTGCTTCTCTTTTCCAGGATGCGGCCGATTTTGAGTGGGCCATGTGGTTCACGTCCTTCAGGAACTTCATCCTCTTCGCTCTTTCAGGCCACGTCCTGTTCGCCAAGTTCTGCTCCCTGGTAGCCTCTCAGGTAAGCCCATGCTCACACAATGCCTGCCACCTGCTGGTTGTTCTTGGAATTACACAACAAAGACATTAGCAACCAACCTCGGGATTCCATTATCGGCAGTCCTCGACTTAACGACCACAACTGAGCCCAACATTTCTCTTGCTAAGTAAGACAGTTGTTAAGTGAGTTTTGCCCCATTTCACCACTTTTCTTGCCAATGTTGTTGAGTAAATCACTGCAGTTCTTAAGTTAGCAAAAAGTGGACCTGGCTTCCCCATTGTCACAAGGTCGCAAAAGGGGATCACATGACCCCGAGACACTGCAGCCATCATAAATAGGAGTCAGTTGCCAAGCATCTAAATTTTGATCACGTAACCACGGGGATGCTGCAACGGACATAAGTCACTTTTTTTCAGTACCGTTGTGATTTCGAAAGGATCACATGGAATGGAATGGAATGGAATGGGATGGGATGGGATGGGATGGGATGGGATGGGATGGGATGGGATGGGATGGAGAGGAGAGGAGAGAAGAGAAGAGAAGAGAAGAGAAGAGAAGAGAAGAGAAGAGAAGAGAAGAGAAGAGAAGAAGAGGGAAGGGAAGGGAAGGGAAGGGAAGGGAAGGGAAGGGAAGGGAAGGGAAGAGAAGAGAAGAGAAGAGAAGAGAAGAGAAGAGAAGAGAAGAGAAGAGAAGAGAAGAGAAGAGAAGAGAAGAGAAGAGAAGAGAAGAGAAGAGAAGAAGAACAGAATGGAATGTAATACAGAAGAGGGGAGGGAAGGGAAGGGGGGAGGGGAGAAGAGAAGAGAAGAGGAGAAGAAACTATACTGAATATAGAATAGAATAGAATAGAATAGAATAGAATAGAATAGAATAGAATAGAATAGAACAGTACAGAACAGAACAGAACAGAATAGAATAGAATAGAATAGAATAGAATAGAATAGAATAAAACAAAATAGATAGAATAGAATAGAATAGAATAGAATAGAATAGAATAGAATAGAATAGAACAGAATGGAATGGAATGGAATGGAATGGAATGGAATGGAATGGAATGGAAAGGAACAGGAACAGGAACAGAACAGAACAGAACAGGAATAGAATAGAATAGAATAGAATAGAATAGATTAGAATAGAATAGAATAGAATAGAATAGAATATCGAATATCGAATATCGAATATCGAATATCGAATATCGAATATCGAATATCAAATAGAATAGAATGAGAACAGAATAGAATAGAATAGAATAGAATACAATAGAAAGGAACAGGAACAGGAACAGGAACAGGAACAGAACAGAACAGAACAGGACAAGAATAGAATAGAATAGAATAGAATAGAATAGAATAGAATAGAATAGAATAGAATAGAATAGAATAGAATAGAATAGAATAGAATAGAATATCGAATATCAAATATCGAATATCGAATGAGAATAGAATGAGAATAGAATAGAATATTGAATATTGAATATTGAATATCGAATATTGAATATCGAATATTGAATATCGAATATCGAATATCGAATATCGAATATCGAATAGAATAGAATAGAATAGAATGAGAATAGAATAGAATAGAATAGAATATAGAATACAATAGAATGGAAGAATATAGAACAGAATAGAATAGAATAAAACAAAATTAATAGAAGAGAATAGAATAGAACGGAATAGATAAGATACTTTATTTGGCCAAGTGTGGTTAGACACACAAGGAATTTCTATACATTATGCAAATTAATATATACTGTATTATACGTTGTTCAGGCCTATTCCACCTGGGTCTGACTGTCTTTTTTTTTGGAGGAAATTTATGATGCAGGACTGGAAGTGATGGGGAGGAAAGTTTAAAAATGATGGTGGTGGTGGTGGGGGGGGGGGAAATACAAGAACTCCTTGACTTATGACAGCAAATCAGAACAAATTTTCTTTGCCAAGCAAGGCAATTGTTAAGTGAGTCCATCTCATTTTGCAGCCTCTTTTTGGTTGTTAAGCAAATCGCTGCAGTTGTTATGTGAATCATGTGGTTGTTAAGTGACTGTGGCTTCCCCCTTGACTTTGTTTGTCAGAAGGTCACAATAATATATGAGTCAGCTGCCAAGCGTCTGAATTTTGAACACGTGACCACGGGGATGCTGCAACGGTCATAAATGTGAAAAACGGTCTTAAGTCACTTTTTTTTCAGTGCCGTTGTAACTTTGAACTGTCATTAAATGCACTGTTGTAAGCCAAGGATTTCCTGCACATGGCGGCTGCCTAGCATGTAAATTTTGATCACATGACCGTGAGGATGTTGCGATGGTCGTAAGTGCGAGGACTGTTCATAACTCCACTTTTTTCAATGCTGTCGTAACATCAAACAGTTGCTAAACGGACAGTCGTAAGTCGAGGAGTGCCTGTAGTGAAAGACCTCCCGTAGACTGCCACAAAGGAGAAATCTAGTTCAGCCACAGAGCGTTTGGCGAGAGAGGAGAATTCAGGACCTTGAGACCAGGTGGACCAATGGTCTCTTCATTCATTTCCTCGCAGCACAGGTCTGTCATGTACATGATATACGGCATCCTGACTGTGCTGGGCACCATGGGAAGCAACTACCTGATGGTCATCCTCTCCCATTGCTTGGTGCTCTACACCGTGGGCCTGGCTAAACAGAAATGGCTGTGTTTCGTCGCTGGCCTCTGCAGCCTAGCTTCGTTCAAGTTCGAACCTTTCAACTCCTGGCAGGTAAAGTTTGTCTTCCTGGTGTTGCTCCCGGCTTGCCACATACAGCTAAGAAAGAAATATTTCCATGGAAGCGGATTTATGTAGCTCAGGGATGAACTGGGAGGGTAAACTTGGTGCTCTCTGAGCTTGGTAATTTGCTTGAAGATGTTTCTTTGTCCAACTACTAGGTAACGTCGTCAGTACTATTGTGTGGAATTTGCTCCCAGTTTATATACAGGAGCCTGCCCTCCAATGTTGGTGGGATGCGGTTTTCTCCTTAGTAATTCCTTTACTAGAGTACTCTGTTTTCTGCTTTTTCGTTCTGGGATTAATCCACGTTTATCTGGGTTTCTCTTTTTGTAGAGTGCTTTGCGCGCAGATGCTTCATTGCTAAACTAGGTAACATTATCTATGCTAGATATGTATGTAGTTCATAAAATCATCTGCCACAATGTCCTACCTGTCAATGAATACTTCAGCTTCAACCGCAACAACACACGAGCACGCAATAGATTCAAACTCAATGTAAACCGCTCGAAACTCGACTGCAGAAAATACGACTTCAGCAACAGAGTGATCAATGCCTGGAATGCACTACCTGACTCTGTGGTTTCGTCCCCAAACCCCAAAAACTTTAACCTTAGACTGTTTACAGTTGACCTCACCCCATTTCTAAGAGGTCTGTAAGGGGCGTGCATAAGCGCACCATCGTGCCTACCGTCCCTGTCCTTCTGTCCTATTGTCTAATTTTTACCTATATATACTTTGCTTTTGTTTATGTTTATATCATACTTGTTATCTTGTACACGTGTTGACAAAATAAATATAAATAAATAAATAAATAGAAGAGAATGGGGTCTGCAGAGAGGAGGAGGAGGAGGAGGAGGAGGAGGAGGAGGAGAAGGAGAAGGAGAACTACAGTGGTTGGTGCTGCCTGAGCTTGATGGTTTTCTTGCAGACGTTTCATGACCCAACTAGGGAACATCATCAGTGCTAGAAGGAATAGGTATTTACAGTGTTGTGAATTGTGATTGTAATGCTCCCTAGTTGGGTAATGAACTATTTGCAAGCAAACAGTCAACCTCAGACAGCACCAAGGACTTCACAGAAAGAGAAACCCAGATAAGCATGGAGTAACCCTAGACAAAAAATCAAGTAGAAAACAATATCCTAATCAACAAACTGCCAATGGAAAAAAAAAACTATACACTCATCAACAATGCCAGGGCAAGCAACTGTAAAAAAAAAAGAGAGCAAACCCCACACCTCTCACACTGATGATGTAATCGAGTTGGGTCAGGAAATGTCTGCAACGAATCAATCAAGCTTAGGGGGCAGCAAGGACTCCACAACTACATCTTCATTGTAATGATGAAACTCATCCATAAAAGAGCAGGAAACATAGCAGGCAATTTATCCCCTACAAGGATGGAATGATTGAATGAAGGGTTGAATGAAAAGTATTGCCTCTTCTTCCAGGGTTTGAGGTTTAAATCGGGACATTTAATACACGAGAGAGGAAAATAAGCCTTAAAATGACCTGCCATGGACCCTCCGGCTCTCTGTGGATTCTTTAGAATTTCATTCACCCATTAACTCCAAGAACAATCTCTAGAAACATCTGGCTTAGTTGTATGATCCAAGGGAGAATCTTGGACTTCAGAAAGGACTGGAGGGATGCTATTTCTTGAGGATCAAGGAGAAATTGGGTGGGAAGGAAGGAAGGAAGGAAGGAGGGAGGGAGGGAGGGAGGGAGGGAGGGAAGGAAGGAAGGATGGAAGGAAGGATGGAAGGAAGGAGAAGGGAAGGTGGGAGGGAGGGAGGGAGGGAAGGAAGGAAGGAGAAGGGAACGGAACGGAAGGAAGGAAGGAGAAGTGAAGAAGGGAGGGAAGGAAGGATGGAAGGAAGGAGAAGGGAAGGGAAGGGAAGGTGGGAGGGAGGGAGGGAGGGAAGGAAGGAAGGAAGGAAGGAAGGAAGGAGAAGGGAAGGAAGGATGGAGAAGGGAAGGAGGGAGGGAGGGAAGGAAGGAAGGAAGGAGAAGGGAAGGGAAGGTGGGGGGAAGGAAGGAGGGAAGGAAGGAGAAGGGAAGGAGAAGGGAAGGAGGGAGTGAGGGAAGGAGGGAGGGAGGGAGGGAAGGATGGAAGGAAGGAGAAGGGAAGGGAAGGTGGGAGGGAGGGAAGGAAGGAAGGAAGGAGAAGGGAAGGGAACAGAAGGAAGGAAGGAGAAGAGAAGAAGGGAGGGAAGGAAGGATGGAAGGAAGGAGAAGGGAAGGAAAGGGAAGGTGGGAGGGAGGGAGGGAAGGAAGGAAGGAAGGAGAAAGGAAGGGAAGGAGGGACGGAGAAGGGAAGGAGGGAGGGAGGGAAGGAAGGAAGGAGAAGGGAAGGGAAGGTGGGAGGGAAGGAAGGAAGGAGAAGGGAAGGGAAGGAGAAGGGAAGGATGGAGTGAGGGAAGGGAGGGAGGAAGAAAGGGGAAGGGAGGTTGGGAGGGAAGATAGATGGAAGAAAGGAAGGAGGAGAAAGGGAGGGAGGGAGGAAAAGGTGGGAGAAGAACTTCAGGTAGATGGTTTGGCTCAGTTTGGGATTTTTTTGTTGTTGCAAGTTCTCTTTTCTTTAGTCCATGTGTGATAACTTTCTTTGGTCCAGTACGGCTTCGTCTCAGGAACTTTGATCTCCAAGATATTCTCTTTATGGGGGGACCGGATTCAGTATCATGCGCTGCATGAGTTTCGCCCTGGAGAACTGTGAGAGGAAAGAGGGAAATTATTCCATCTTCGCCCTGATGAAATACAATTTCTACCTCCCTTTCTTCTTCTTCGGACCCATCATGACTTTTGACCAAATTTCATGCTCCAGGTAAGCATCACCCACTATCCACACCTGTGGCCTTTGGGCTGGCTCATTGCATTGGTCACTGCCATTCTTTAGCCAATCAAGAAGCAGAAGGAAAGCAAGAGTGGAAGAACGTGTAACTTAGTAATGGTGAACCTTTTGGTGTCAAAAGTTTAGAAAATGCCTAATTAGACTTTCTGTCACCCCAAACACTGCAGTTTGACAAGTGCGTCCTAGATTCACTATCATGCATTTAGGCCAGTGTTTCCCAACCTTGGCAACTTGAAGATATCTGGACTTCAACTCCCAGAATTCCCCAGCCAGCAAATGCTGGCTGGGGAATTCTGGGAGTTGAAGTCCAGATATCTTCAAGTTGCCAGGGTTGGGAAACATTGATTTAGGCCCTGTCTGTTCCTGCTTAGTGAGCTGTAAAATCTGACCAATGAATACGTTGAATACTTTGTCATTGTAAAGGAAAGTAGACAGGAAGTAAAGAAGTAAGGGAGAGAGGGAAGGAAGGAAGGAAGGAAGGAAGGAAGGAAGGAAGGAAGGAAAATGAGAATGTGAATCCTTCAACCCCCTTTCCTTCCCTCCCTCTCTTCCCTCCCTCCCTCTTTCTTCCCTCCCTCCCTCCCTTCCTTTCATCCATCCATCCATCCATGTCTGCTCCCACCCACTTTCCCACCCACTTTCCCTCCCTCCCTCCCTTGCTCCTTCCGCCCTCCCTCCCTCCCTCCCTCCCTCCCTTCCTTCCTTCCATCCATGTTCCCTTCTACCTTCCCTCCCTCCCACACCCTTTCCTTCCTTCCTTCCTCCCTCCCTCCCTCGCTCCTTCCTTTCTCCCTCCCTCCCTTCCTTCCTTTCATCCATCCATCCATGTTCCCTCCTACCTTCCCTCCCTCCCACACCCTTTCCTTCCTTCCTTCCTTCCTTCCTTCCTTCCTTCCTTCCTTCCTTCCTTCCTTCCTTCCTTCCTTCCTTCCTTCCTTCCCTCCCTCCCTTTTCCCATTCTGCATTCTACAAAGCCAAAGCTTTTAGTTCCTCGTTTTCCCTCGGCCACAGGCACACAACAGCCAGCCGCAGCGCAAAGATCGCGAGATGTGGCACATCATCATCCATGCTGTTGTCCACCTCATGGCCATTGTCGCTGTGGATGTTTTCTTCCACTTCTTCTACATCCTGACCATTCCTTCAGACCTGAAGTTTGTGAACCGTCTCTCCGACTGGGCGCTGGGTAAGTATAGTATGTACACTGGCTGGAGAATTCTGGGAGTTGAAGTCCATGTGTCTTTAAAAGGTTGGGGAACATTGAGTGGAGCTAGCTAAAAAATTGTATTGGAAACTTGAATGAAGCCACACTACACAGTCATTTGCCTTCTGTGAATGAAAAGATGCAGTGTTCATTATATCTATGGAAATTTAAACTTTTTGGTCTTCTTCCCATTTTTCCAGTGCTTCAGTAGCTCCTTTGCCCTGTTTCCTGACTTTGATACTGAGCAGTTGTTGGTTGTTGACATAACTAATATCTCTGGCTGAGAACCATGGCTTCAATTCTATGAAGAACAAATGGAAATTATATTCAACTGCTAGCTAGTCTGGCTCCTCTGCCTGACATGAATGAGGAAACATCTCCTGGTCTTCTGATGTTAGATTGTCCCATTTATGGATTGCAGAAAACTCAAGCAATCCCACCGCCTTAACACGTCCAGGGCTAAATTCTGGGTCTCTTGGATTGAATGGTGAACTCCAGTGAATGCTACCCATGACGTACCAAATTCAGACCACAAAAATCTAGATGACCAATAGGTGGCAATAAAATCATTACAGATAGTCTTCAATTTACAACAGTTTGTTTAGTGACTGTTTTAAGTTACAACAGCACTGAAAAAAAGTGACATGACCATTTTTCACACTTATGATGATTGCAGTATACTTGTGGTCACATGATCTAAATTCAGGTGCTTGGCAACTGACTCGTATTTATGATAGTTGCAGTGCCCCAGGGGGGGTCACATGATCCTCTTTTGCGACCTTCTGACAAGCAAAGTCAATGGGGAAGCCAGATTCACTTAACACCCACTTAACGACTGCAGCGATTCAGTTAACAATGGTGGCAAGAAAGGTAATAAAATGTGGCAAAATTCACTTAACAACTGTCTTGCTTAGCAACAGAAATGTTGGGCTCAATTCCGGTCGTAAGTCAAGGACTACCTGTACAAACTAGGTTTGATAGCATAGATAATCAAATATTTGGAAACTGGCAAGAGAGATAGATATATTAAGACACCTAGGTTGGTTTCCCCCTTCAGGTAGTCCTCCACTTACAACCCTCATTTAGCAACTGTTCAAATTTATGATGGCACTGTACAAAGTTTCTTATGACCAGTCCTTGCACTTATGACTGCTGCAGCATTCCGGCGATCATAAGATCAAAATTTGCAAGCTTGTAATCGGCATTACAACAGTTGTGGTGTCCCCAGGATTACACGATCACCATTTGTAATCTTCCCAGCTGGCTTCTGACCGGCAAAGTCAGTGAGAAGAGCCAGATTTGCTTAATGAGTCTGTGATGATTCGCATAATGACTCTGGCAAAAACTCTCTTAATGACTGCCTCACTTGGTGATGGATGTTCCGGTCCCAATTGTCATAAGTCAAGGACTTAGTCTAATCTTCCTGTGGAGTCTTGTTTCCTAATCTGGTCTACCATGTAGGGCTCACAGATGGTTGCACCAAAGGTGGGTTCCCACCAGTTTGGACCAGTTCTATAGAATAGGTAGTAACTTAGTGGCCTGGGTCGCTGGAACCGGCAGCGACCCAGGCCTGCCATGACCCTGAGCTGGTTCTCTCGGCGGTACCATAGGCACCACCATCTTGTTTTTGCTTCTGCGCATGTGCAGAAGCCTTTTTTTAGTACTGCGCATGCGCATGGCGTGCAACGCACATGCACCCGCGCAGAGCGTCCCTGAGCGAACCGGCAGTAACACAATCCGGAACCCACCCCTGGGCTCCACTACACATTACTCTTCACAGAATCACAGGTTTAGAATAGAATAGAATTCTTCATTGGCCAAGTGTGATTGGACACACAAGGAATTTGTCTTTGGTGCATATGCTCTCAGACAATGGCAGTAACTGTGAGAAGTTGCCTTCGGAAGTTGTGGGAGCTTCATCACTGGAAGCTTTCAAGAAGAGACTGGACTCAATCTGTCGGAAATGGTGCAGGGTCTGCTGGGCAGGGGGTTGGACCAGTAGTGGGTTCTAAAACCCTTTGCTATCGGTTCACGCGGGTGCTCGTGGGTGCGTGCAACACTTCTGCGCATGCACAGACTCTTCTGCGCATGTGCAGAAGCGTTCCCGGGCAGGTGGGTGCAGCCTCCCACCGCCGGCACTACCGGTTCACAGAACCGGGCCGAATCAGGCGCAACCCACCGCTGGGTTGGACTAGATGACCTACAAGGTCCCTTCCAACTCTGTTAATCTGTTAAAAAAGAATCTCACTATCCTTCTGTCTTTCTCTTTCTCCTCCTTCCATTCTGCTCCACAGCTGGCCTGGCTTACTCCAACTTGGTGTACGATTGGGTGAAAGCTGCCGTGATGTTTGGGGTCATCAACACCATCGCCAGGTTGGATCACCTGGACCCACCACAACCCCCCAAGTGCATCACGATGCTCTACGTCTTTGCGGAAACGTGAGTTGTTGCAGATCACGGTGCGAGCGAAGCTTTCCTTCCTGGCTGCAGAAAGGGAGGGTCCCACCATGGAGAAATGTTGGGGTAGCAACAGAGAGGCATACAACTTTTGGGACCCAGTACGAGACAGGCGGGTACAACGTTTTGACCGCCTCTATTGATTGAGTTATCTAGCCCCCCAAAAAGTAAAATTCTACTTCTGCTGCCTACAATTTGGCAGTTCAAATCTCACCAGTCTCAAGGTTGACTCAGCCTTCCATCCTTCCGAGGTGGGTAAAATGAGGACCCAGATTGTTGGGGGCAATATGCTGAACTCTGTAAACCGCTTAGAGAGGGCTGTAAAGCACTATGAAGCGGTATATAAGTCAGTGATATTGCTATTTAGGCAAGAAAAACCAAATGAACAGATATAGACTATTTGGTACCTGGATCAATAGCAGTAACTGGGAAAGGAAACTTGGAGTCCTAGTGGACAATCACTTAAATATGAGCCAGCAGTGTGCAGCAGCTGCCAAAAAAGCCAAGACAATCCTAGGCTGCATTAACAGAGGGATAGGATCAAGATCATGTGAAGTGTTAATACCACTTTATAATGCCTTGCTAAACCAGAAAACTGGAATACTGCATCCAGTTTTGGTCACCATAACGTTAAAAAAAAAGTGTTGAGACTCTAGAAAGAGTGCAGAGAAGACCAACAAAGATATTTACAAGACTGGTGGCCAAAACATACGATGATTGGTTGCAGGAATTGGATATGTTCAGTTTAATGAAAAGAAGGACCAGGGATGACATGATGGCAGTCTTCCAATATTTGAATGGAAACTAATCAAAGAAAAAAACAATCTAGAATTAAGGAGAAATTTCCTAACAGTGAGAACACTCAAACAGTGGAACGACTTACCTGCAAAAGTTGTGAATGCTCCAACACTGGAAGTTTTTAAGAAGAGATTGGACAACCATTTGTGTGAAATGATATAGTGTCTCCTGCTTGAACAAGGGACCCTTCCAACTCTGTTATTCTATTATTCTTTTACAATATCATCACAAAGCTATCCCAGGGAACAATAAATAAAATTAAGATCATAACGTATCATAACAGAATAGCAGAATTACTGTAAGGATATGTGAGAATGACCTTGGGAAATAAAGAAGATCCTGCCTAGGGAACGATTAGATAAAATAGGACACACCCCACAGCTGCATAATGGGTGGAGAAAGAGACCCTCCCTCATCCATTCCTAACAGGCAGGTTAGCCCCCTTAAACAATGTTCCTGAGCATCAGCCCACATTTTGAAAGGTCTACAAGAGGGACTCATAATCAGCAAAATGGTGGGCAGGGAACCATTTGTCCATTTGTCCAGGGGTCAACATCAAGTGCGCATTCAAGAGGGGTGGGCTTTGTGCCTTGAAGTTGTGGTCAACTGCTATTTTGCCAATTTTGACTTCCTCTCCCACTACTTAAGAAAAGAAGAGAGGCTGGAATTGGGTATGTCTAGTCTAGTGAAAATAAGTCCCAGGGAGTGAGATGATAAGGTCTTCCAATATGTGAGGGGCTGCCTCAAAAAGGAGGGGGTTAACCTATTTTCCAACGCACCTGAAGGCAGGACAAAAAGCAACAAATGGAAACTAACCAAGAAGAGACACAACCTAGAACTAAGGAGAAATTTCCTAACGGTGAGAGTAATCAACCAATGGAATAGATTGCCTTCAGAAGTTGTGGGAGCTTCATCACTGGAGGCTTTCAAACAGAGATTGGACAACCATTTGTCTGAGGTGGTATAGGATCTCCTGCCCAAGCAGGGGGTTGGATTAGAAGACCTCCAAGGTCCCTTCCAACTCTGTTATTCTATGTTCTATGTTCATTCATTGATTGCATATTCAAGGTTGGATGTTAGTCATTGTGGTCTGATCTCGGATGAGGAAGGGAACAGAGGCTAAACTGGCCACAAAGAATTTATCTCACATAATAAGGACAATTAATGAACTAAGTTTCTTTTGTCGTTTGCATCTGTTTCCAGGCACTTTGACAGAGGGATTAACGACTGGCTGTGCAAGTAAGTGGTTTTGGTTCGCAATTCATATTTGGTGCTTCACAAATATGGGAGGTGTTGCGGTCTTGCAACAAACGGGGGCTGGATCCTTCACCACCAAGAGAAGAAGAACCACCAGCCAATCTCCTGAACCTCACCTGTTGTTTTGATTTCCAGATACGTCTACGATTACATTGGGAAGGATCATGACAACATCTTCAAGGAGCTCATGGCCACCATCTCCACATTTGTCATCACCACCCTCTGGCTGGGGCCTTGTGAAATTGTCTACATATGGTCTATTTGCAACTGCTTCGGCCTCAATTTTGAGTTGTGGGTGCAACAGTTCTTTCAGCTGAAGCCGTTTGCAGAGAAAGAGGTGCTAAGTTCACCCTTCGTGCACGGGGTCCACTTTGTAGGATCTTCCAAAGCAGAAGTCAAATATTAGAAGAAATGTCCAAATTAGCTGCCAGAATTGTGACCTCTTCTTTCCCAATATTTTCAAGAAACGAATCGTTTTGGACCATGATGTAGATGGCTACTCGTGAACAAATGAACGATTCCTAGTTTCTAGATGTCCATATCCCTGTTTCATAGATATTCTAGTGGGTTGCATGCAGAGGCGGGTTCCTAATTTTTTTACTACCACTCTGTGGTCGTGGCTTATTTTGTGGGTGTGGCTTGCCAGCCATGTGACTGGGTGGGCGTGGCTTCTCGGACTGCTGAAGGAAGGGGAACTGAGATAGCTCCTGCCGCCCGTTCTTTCAGCGTCTCACGCGCTCCCTCAGCCAACCTCCCCTGCTTGGACTCACTGTGGGGTAGGAAGGCAGCGCATGCGCAGTGCCAGAAACTCGGCTTCTGGGCATTCGCAGAAGAAATTTTTTTTTAAACATTAAAAAAAAATTCAAAAAAATGGCATCGCCCAGGCACTGGCAACCGACCGCACCGATACTGTGACGTCATCAGCGGGCCGCTACCGGTGCTATAGAGTGGACCGCACTGGTAGGAACCCACCACTGGTTGCATGTACAGGGAGTTCTCCACTTGCAACCATTCACTTAATGGCCGTTCAAAGTTACACAGCACTGAAAAAGTGACTTATGATTGTTTTTCACAGTTTGGACCGTTGCAGCATTCCCACGATCATGTGATCAAAATTTGGGCGCTGGCAACTGGCCGGTATTTATGACAGTTGCAGTGTCCCAAGGTCATGTGATCACTTTTGGTGACCTTCTGACAAGCAGAGTCAATGAAGAAGCCAGATTCACTTAACAGCCATGTGTGACTAACTTAACAACTTCAGTGATTCACTTAACATCCATAGCAAGAAAAGTTATAAAATCAGACAAAACTCACTTAACATCTGTCTCGTTTGCCAACAGAAATGTTGGGATCAATTGTGGTTGTAAAGTCAAGGAGTACCTATATTTTGAGAGGGTCTTATTTCAGGGGTGGGTTCTAACTTATCTCGCTGCCGGTTCATTTCCTCCCGCGCTGTGTGGTCGCACACGCACATGCGCAGTGGCAAAAAATCCACAAAAATTCCACACACAAAAAAAAGGCCGAAAACAAGATGGCAACTGCATGCACAGTGCTGGGAACTCGGCTTCTGCACATGTACAGAATAAAAAAAAAAACCAGAAAAAAATTCCCCCCCCCAAAAATCACCCTCCCCCAAAGAAGCTGAAAACAAGATGGTGACCGCATGCACAGTGCCGGAAACTTGGCTTCTGCGCATGTGCAGAAGAAACCGGGGAAAAATCCTCCCCCCCAAAATAATTCTAAAAAAAAAAAAAGATGGCGGCTCCCACGGACCAGCACCAACCGAACCGGTTCCGGGACATCATCGGGACGTCACCAGCAGATCGCTACCAGTTTGGGCGAATCGGTCTGAACCAGGAGGAACCCACCTCTATCTTATTTCCGCATTCCGCACACCAGCACTAAATTTGGTCAGGAAAACGAGGTGAGAAATATTCCCATCCTCCTTGTCTCACTGATGTCTCTTCTACTTGGCAGGCCAACATGTCTGAGGCAACTTCTCGGCGAATCAGAAGCATCTTTGGGGCAGCCAATTTCTGGGCAATTGTCTTCTACAACATCCTTGCCCTCAATAGTCTGGAGTTTGCCCTTCTTGTTGCCAAGAGGATCTTCCTAACTGGTACAATAGTCTTCTTTTGGCTCAGAAGCTCTAACATAATCAGTTTCACTATCTCTTGTGTCAATTTCGCTATCTGTTTAGTCAATTTCACTTTCCATCTATCAATTGCACTTTTCAGCTGTCAATTTCACTGTCTGTCTGTCAATTTCACTCTTAACTGTCAGTTTCACTCTCTGTCAATTTCACTCCTCACCTGTCAATTTCACTCCCCACCTATCAATTTCACTCCCCAGCTGTCAATTTCACTCTCAACCTGTCAATTTGACTCTGATGAAATTGACATGTGACATCTAGGAACTACCAGGAGCCTGCATCTTAAGGGTAGGCCAACATTTTGAGGACACCTCTATGTTCAGGGCGGAAAAGGACTCATCTCCTGATTCAAGAGAAGAGGGTCTGCTATACTTCTGTTTAACTGCCACGCATCTCCTGAAGTTTCCTCAGAAGTTCAAGGATGCGGTTTCTACTCAAAACATCCCTTGTCAAGGGGAAATTCTTATAAAGTGGGTTTGATCTTCTCCAGTGTGATATGAATAACATCCATCTTCCATCCATCTTTGTGTTGTTCAAGAGATATGACAACTCAGCTCAACTAACTCCATGTTGATGGTCTCCTCCCTCCCTCTCCCTCTGTCCCTCTCTCCATCTCTCTCCCTTCCTCTCCCTCTTTTTCCTTTCTGCCCTCCCTTGCTCGCTCGCTCGCTCACTCTCCCTCCTGCTTCCTCCCTCTCCCCTCTCTCTCCCCTCCCCTCCCTTTCTCCCTCTCACCTTTTCCTTTCTCCCTCCCCTTCTCTCCCTCCTTCCGTTCTCCCTCCCCTCCATCTTTCATCCCCTTTTCTCCCTCTCTCTCCTTCCTTTCTCTCCCTCTTTCTCTCTTCATCCTCATCTTTCCAACTTCCTCTCTTCTCCTTCCCTTCCTGAACCTCTCCCTCCTTCCCTCTCCTTCCCTCTTTTTCTCTCCCTGCTTCACTCCCTCCCTCTCCTTGTTTCCCTCTCTCTCCCTCCTTCTCTCCCTCAATCTCTCTCTCTCTCCCTTCCTCTCCCTTTTTCCCTTCCACCCTCCCTTGCTCGCTCGCTCCCTCTCCCTCCCACCCGCTTCCTCCCTCCCTCTCCCCTCCCCTCCCTTTCTCCCTCTCACCTTTTCCTTTCTCCCTCCCTTTCTCTCCCTCCTTCCGTTCTCCCTCCCCTCCCTCTTTCCTCCCCTTCTCTCCCGCTCCCTCCTTCCTTTCTCTCCTTCTTTCTCCCTTCATCCTCATCTTTCCAACTTCCTCTCTTCTCCTTCCCTTCCTGAACCTCTCTCTCCTTCCCTCCCTTTCCCTCTTTTTCTCTCCCTGCTTCTCTCTCCCCCTCTCCCTCCTTCTCTCCCTCCCTCCCTCCCTCCCTCCCTCCTTCTCTCTCTCTCTCTCTCTCTCCCTCCCTCCCTCCCCCCCCCTCTCTCTCTCCCTTCCCTCCCTCAACCTCTTTCTCGCTCATTCTCTCCCATTTCAGGTTTTCCTCTTAGCACCTTCTCCATCTGGTTCATCACATACTGCGGTGTGCAACTGATCAAAGAAAGGGAACGGATCCTGGCTATCAGAGACGAGGAGAAAGACAAGGAAAAGGCAGAATAATGGAGAAAGGCAAAACCACAGATGCAACTCCAAAGCGCGTCTGAGCTTTGGTTTAACCCGGGTGCCTCAAAGCTGCAGAAGAGCCACGAAGCTCTCCTGCGTTGCTCAGTTTTCCAAAATAAAGAATTTATTTATGCAAACATTGGGGGAAAAAATCTTTCTTTTTTCTTTCTTTCTTTCTTCCCTTCCTTCTTTCCTTCCTTCCTTCAAAAATATACTATAGATATTCCTCAACTTACAGCCATTCATTACCATCTCCCTCTCTTTCTTTTTCATCCATTCTTTCTTTTTTCTTTCTTCCTTCCTTTTTCTTTCCTATTTCTCTCCCTCTCTTTCCTTTTCATCCATTCATTCTTTCTCCTTCCTTCTTTCTTCTTTCACTTCCTCCATCCTTCCATATTTCCCTCTCTTATTTCCTTCTTCCCCTTCTCTCTCTTCCTTCCTTCTCCCTTTCTTTCTTTTCATCCATTCTTTCTTTTTCCTTCCTCCCTCCTTCCTTTTTCTTTCCTCTTTCTCCCCCTTTCCTTTTCATCCATTCATTCTTTCTCCTTCCTTCCTTCTTCCTTCTTTCACTTCCTCCATCCTTCTGAATTTCCCTCTCTTATTTCCTTCTTCCCCTTCTCTCTGTCTCCTTCCTTCCTTCCTTCCTTCCTTCCTTCCTTCCTTCCTTCCTTCCTTCCTTCCTTCCTTCCTTCCTACCTACCTACCTACCTACCTACCTACCATGTGGAAATGAAGATTACTCCAAAGAACTGGGGATGTATGCAGCATGTGGCCAAAAAAGTCAAAATGGCAGCCATGCCTGTAATCAATGTCTTTATGGCCCTTGCACAGGCAAAGACTCTTGGCCGCCATCTTAACTTCTTTGACCATCTGTTGCAGTAAGCAGAATTCATCTAATGATACCTCCTGCAAAAGTCCTGAAGTGAAGTCAACCAACAATGGAACTCAACATTAGGGTGAAGGTTGGTTCTCCGAGGTTGTGGGTTGGTTTCCGAACGTTTTGTTACCAGCTTAGGTAACATCTTCAGCGATGTTTAGGGGAATGTCATTGAGTCGTAAGACCTGTCACAAGATTCTCACTTGACACACCCACACCTGAAGCCCTTATAAACAGAACAATACTGACGCTGACATCCCTTAAACTCCGCTGATGATGTTACCTAGCCTGGTAATGAAACGTTTGGAAACCAACCCAGAAGCTCGGAGAACCAACCTTCGCCCTCATCCTACACCTCAACTACAGAGATTCGCCACTATTGCAAAACTCAAGATTGCACTGCTAACTAATTTACGTACATTTACATACACCAATTGCAACAACTTGACATGTCCATCTTGCCGTACAGGTTGTCCTCAACTTATAACCGTTTGTTTAGTGACCCTTCAAAGTTACAATGGCACTGAAAAAAAGTGACCTATGACCAGTTTTCACACGTATGACCATTGCAGCATCCCCATGACCATGTGATCAAAATTCAGGTGCTTGGCAACTGACTCGTATTTATGACGGTTGCAGTGTCCAAGGATCACGTGATTCCCCCTTTTGCGACCTTCTGACAAGCAAAGTCAATGGGGAAGCCAGGTTCGCTTTACAACCGTGTGGCTAATTTAGCAATTGCAGTGATTCACTTAACAACCGTGGCAAGAAAGATGGTAAACGGGGTCCAACTCACTTAAAAACTTTCTTGCTTAGCTATGGAAATCTTGAGCTCAATTGTGGTCGTAGTCCTCGTCTTACGATCACAACTGAGCCCGAAATTTCCATTGCTAAGCGAGACAGTTGGGTTCCATTTTACTATTCTTTTGCCACGGTTGTTAAGTGAATCGCTGCAGTTGTTAACACAGGTAGCCAGGAATTCTGACCAGGGAAACTGAGTCATCTGGCTCTTGGTTTTGAAGGAACAGGGTCAGATAGCAAAGATGGTCAGTCAAGGATGGGCTGACCATATTCAAGAGTCTGTTCCTAACAGCCGAGTCAGAATCTAAATGAGCCTCTGGACCTCCTGGAACTTTCCAGAAGGATTTATAGTTAGATGCCACCTAGAAAATGAGTCATCTAATGGAGATGGTACCGAGAAGAGACAAATACCACTTCACATGATGAATGAGTCCTCTTCTTGACTATATGATATTGACTGACATTACTCACACTGTTGAATCAAAAGCTGGCTTGTGTTATCTCATACCTATACGGTACAATCAGCTGGAAGGGACCTTGGAGGTCTTCTAGTCCAACCTCCTGCTCAAGCAGGAGACCCTATACCAGTGATGGCGAACCTTTTTCGGCTCGCGTGCCAAAAAGGGGGGGGGGCGCGCTCGCGCGCGCTCGCATGCCCACACCCATTCCCTCCTCCCCCACGCATGCGCACAACACCCCCCCCCATGCTGCCCCCTGCGCATGCGCACACACCCCCACCCCCCGCGCAAAGGCTTACCTGAGCCTGGGACGACGAAACCGGCAAACCGGAAGTGTGAAAAAACACACTCCCGGTTTGCCGGTGTGCTGTTTTTTGCACTCCGGAGGGTTCAGGGAAGCTCCCTGAAGCTCCGGAATGCAAAAAACTACAAAACGGACAAACCGGAAGTGCGGAAAAGTGCACTTCCGGTTTGTCCGTTTTGTAGTTTTTTGCATTCCGGAGCTTCAGGGAGCTTCCCTGAACCCTCCGGAGTGCAAAAAACAGCACACCGGCAAACCGGAAGTGCGTTTTTTCGCACTTCCGGTTTGCCGGTGGGAAACCCTCGCGTGCCGGCTTCTATGGCTCCGCGTGCCACCTCTGGCACGTGTGCCATAGGTTCGCCACCACTGGCCTAGGGGGAGGGCCTTCTCTGTGGGGGGCCCCGCACTCTGGAACCAACTTCCCCCAGAGACCCGAACCATCCCCACCCTGCTGGCCTTCCGAAAAGCCGTCAAGACATGGCTTTTCCTGCAGGCAGGGGGTAGAGACTAACCCATCTGAGCTCTCCCCCGGGTATGTCTGGCTGATGGATGTTTTTTAATATTGAATTTTTAATTTTTGTACTTGGTTTTAATTAATGTTTATTTGTTGGTGCTCTTGTATTTTTGCTGTACGCACCCCTGAGTCCCTCGGGAGTTGGACGGCATATAAGAAAACCAAAATAAATAAATAAATAAATAAATAAACAGGGAGACGGTGAGTTCTAGTGCCACGTTAGGCACAAAAGCTGGCTAGGTGACCTTGAGCCAGGGGTGAAATTCAACATTTTCCCTACCAGTTCTGTGGGCGTGGCTTGGTGGGCGTGGCAGGGGAAGGACGTTGCAAAATCTCCATTCCCTCCCCACTCTGGGGTCAGCCAGAGGTGGTATTTGCCGGTTCTCTGAACTACTCAAAAATTCCGCTACCGGTTCTCCAGAACCTGTCAGAACCTGCTGGATTTCACCCCTGCCTAGGTGAGCCAATTACTTGGGACAATGAATTCTACTGCTGTCTTAGCCATGAAAGCCAGCTGGGTGACCTTCTGCCAATCCCTCTCTCTCAGACCATACCACCTCACAGGGTTGTTGTTGTGGGGAAAGGAGGAGGAAGGTATGTTAAATATGTTCTCTACCTTGAGTTATTTATATAAATAATAAATGTGGGATACAAACAAACAAACAAATAATATTCTATTCTATTCTATTCTATTCTATTCTATTCTATTCTATTCTATTCTATTCTATTCTATTCCATATTTTCTATTCTGTTCTGTTCTGTTCTGTTCTGTTCCCATTCCCGTCCCTTCCCTTCCCTTCCATTCCATTCCATTTCATATTTTCTGTTCTGTTCTGTTCTGTTATGTTATGTTCTGTTCCCTTCCCTTCCCTTCTATTCCATTCCATTCCATTCCATTCCGTATTTTCAATTCTATTCTGTTCTGTTCTGTTCTGTTCTGTTCCGTTCTAATAATATAATGTTGTGTCATAGTATAGTATAATGTAATGTTATATTATATTATACTATTATTAAATATTATATTACATTGAATACATAAAATGCAAATCTAATTTATTCACTTCATCTGTTTTCCCTTCTTAAACAAAGTTGAAAAAAGAAAAACGATCGTCCTTCCCCACAAACATTTGCGGGAAAGCGAGATCCTACTTGTAGACTCGGAGCGGTTGTCTTTCAACCATCCCAGAGATCAAATGTCTTCCTTCCTAGTTTATTCTGCTCTGGATATTTTTAGCCCATGAAGCCGAGCTCGGGGAGGGGGGATTTAGAAGAAGAGAACTGTGGCCTTTGTGTGTGTGTGTGTGTGCTTGTGTGTGCTTGTGTGTCCATATTTGCACAAAGCTTTTGTGAAGAAGGGATCAAACGGTCCCTCTTGATTCCTGAG